>APFE031682454.1:82374-94141 GCA_000404065.3 Pinus taeda | reverse complement strand
AAAATATAATAAAAAATAAAAAACCCTTATATAAAAGGGGATGCATAAACCAAACGGGCTATATAAGAAAATACATAAGATAGCAGAGGGAAAATATCTGAGGGTCACAAAATGCATGGAAGGCGTGTCAGGAGGAGGGAAGGTGATGGCTGTAGGTAGGAGGGCAGCCACCGCCAAGCCCGTAGTTAAAAACCAAAGATCTGAATCGAGAAGGGGGGGCTTGAGCAACGAAGTTAGAAACCAGGAGGAGGAATTCACCGGTGAGAGAGGGCTGCCATTGGAACAGCTTTAATCCGTCTGAGGTTCTGGGCATAGGGGATAGTGAGCTTCTGTGATAAGCTTACTAGATTGAGAAGCCAGTCTCTGCTCAATCTAGCTTGGTGGAATTGGTCTGCCGTGTAATTGGAGCAGAGCAGTAGTAGCATCATCAACTTCACCGGATCAGATAGTAGTCCAGGTAAGTACAAAATCAAAAAAATTTACGGTTCCTGTTTTCCAGTTTTAATTATTACACATGGTATCACAACGTAGGTTCAAACCCTTTCGACCTCATAGCGCCTGCGTTGTGGTCTGTGTAAGCTTCACTTCATCGTAACAGGGTTGTGTTGCTGCCTTACCCATTTCGCTTTGGCATTTTTAAAGCTTTCGCATCACTGTTGGTACAGAACAGTATCTTGTACCGAGGGTTTTGCATACCACCAGTGCGGGATTTGCATCCATTATGGCTGCATCATCACTCTGAGATTCCTCACGTCAAGCTAAGTGTTCTTTAAACAAAATCCAACCCACGGTTATTCTGTGTGTAATATAATGTAAAACCCTACCCATCTATTCACATGAGAGAATATTGGCCAGCCTAAATTAGTAAATTCAGACCGATTTACCGATTCGGTTTTAACTTCTACCAACATTAATAGTATAAACCCTAGTAGTTTGTAGATTCACCGGCAAATTTCACTTTGAGGGACACCTGTAGTGAAATTCATCACCGGACGCTGCCAAATATGATTCAATGCTCTCATGAACGGGGGATTTTTGATTGGTTGTTAGAAGATAGATCAATTTGTCAAGAAGCAACAGGTTACGACATCACTGGTTGGCAATCTGCATGTAAAGTGCGGGTTATTATAAGAAAATTCGAAGATACGGTTTCCGAAGCTATTTCTCATGTTAAATTGTTCGCCATGGGTTTTGAACCGTGGATGGGACGAATACATGTAACAATAACCATATAATATCACCATTTTACCAAGCATGCCTCCGCATTCTTTAGTGTGTTAGATTTGATGCCAATGTCGGGGATGGTGTAGAGAAATGGAAAAATCAGCATATTCAGCGGCGATTACCCTCAGTGGGAAAATTCACTTAAAGTAGAGAGATACATCGTCTATTAGCGTAATGACTGGAAGATCTTGTTGTGATAACACATGTATCAAATGATAATTCACATATCTGCTGAAAACTCATGTATCCCGTAGTAATTTGCGTATTAGATTATAAATCGCGTATCCAACGGCGATTACTCAAATTTTCCGATGAGATCCCTCGCGACATATTCGAGGTGTCTTCTTAGAAAGTAATTTGGAACAGTAAGGCTGCAGGCTTCACATTTTAGTGAACAAATTTGTTACTGCAAAATAATTAGTGGCCCGAAACATTAAAATGGCAAGCAATCAGCTATCAAATTAATGGATAGAACTGTTATTTTCCTTATTTTGTCTGTATCTTTGGGTTAAATGTGAACACCTGTCTCTTATCACCTTGTCATCGACCCCGTCAAGGAAAATCTCATTCCTAATTCTATACGTCCAGCCGATTTGGACAAGGTATGGGCACCTTAGAGATTGAATGACCTAAATCAATGTCCTATTTGTGTAGAAGTTGCGTGTGCCGGTGATAACACCTATTTATCATCCACGCTGCTCGTGGTCGTTCTATTTTGATATGGCACAGGATGGACTTTACCATGCGTCTCCGCTAGAAACAAATCCTAACTCCATCGATAGTTACCATTAGACAGCGCCGAGGTTACTGTTGTTTTGAAGTATTTTTCAGTCTGTTTATTTTGTAATGTGAATATTTTATTTGAAGAAAATACAAAAATGCACTTACAGTCATGTGCATGCAAACTGTTTGACGAAACTAAGCAAACGCATAAATTTTAGTAGGAAAACTGAGATATTTCTAGGGGAATCTCCTAGATTGATCACATCACTATGCCATGTATGAAATTAGTATTCACATGTCTCGGCATTATTATAAAAGCAATATAGCATGATTTCTCACAGTTATGATTGTACTGATTGTCATCTCAGCATGTGTGACATCAAGTTCTTAACCAAGTGAAGACAAAAACATTGTGCTTGCAATGAAATCTCTCAACAGTGATATGTAAATCTGTCCTCTGAAACTAGGAATTGCTACTAAAAGATTCTTGCAAGTCTGTAAACTGAGTTCTGTTTGAATAGAGGAACAAATTGAAAGAGCTATAATAGCAATTTCCCAATTAGAGATAAAAACCCCCATCCACTGTGGGATTTATCTATCCAACCACATGAACATAGTGTTATCCTGGTTCAACAATATATGCATGCAAGGACTCATGAGTATATTGTTTTCACTAAGCCTAACATTGCAATTAGTTAAAGTAAATTAATAAGCCATTGAAATAAATCTACCATGCATTATACTACATAGAAACAAGGCTATAGGTTATCTAGTATCATATGAGTCGTGACATAATAAGATAGCAAGTTTAGTAAAAAAAAAAAAAAAAAACTAGGTCTAATGAATGCTTTCTCCAAATAAACTTCAAAAGCATATCTTGATAATCCTCCACTTCATTTGACCATGTATTTGACACATTTATCACATGAAGGTTTTGTTTCAACCCTTTATAGGTGTTTCATTTTCAAACTATGCATGTTTGCTAACTCTACTTACGAAGTGTCTTTTGTGGCTAAACTTATAAAGTTCGTTCTGGTCCTTACCTAAATTTGCAGTTGCTTGAAAATTATCTCTTTGTTCAAATGGATTTACTAGTCAATAGATAATGACACACACTTTTAAGATGACAATTCTAAGATACTTTATCTTCTGGCATTTTTCAAGGTATGCACATGCTTAGTGGCCCCTAGCATGCAGCCTTTATGAACCACTTATATTATAGGTAAAAATGGCATTACATCAGCAAACTGCAAGACCATCGGTTGCCTTGTATAAATATTGCAATTAACTCTCCCTCCCAACTTACGTGAGCAGAGCCAATGCATTCACCTTAGCACCGGTCTGGACAGAGTCTACATCTTTTCTATACACATATATTGTGGTTTTTATCTGTTCTGCTAGATCAACTTTAAATGCAGTCAATTTTCCAAGACAAGCATTAGACTAGTCATCATTGCAAATTGT
Source organism: Pinus taeda (assembly GCA_000404065.3). Classification (NCBI taxonomy): domain Eukaryota; kingdom Viridiplantae; phylum Streptophyta; class Pinopsida; order Pinales; family Pinaceae; genus Pinus; species Pinus taeda. Next base: position 90,730 of record APFE031682454.1, on the reverse strand, counting down.
TATACACCCCTTACAAAGGAAAGTGAACCCTTCTAACAGGTTCCTTTTTTTTGTGTTCCTTGACAGTAATCAATTCTAATTTGATAGGTTCCCTGTTATGTTGTTTGATCATTCATAGCCTCCTATAATTTCCAGTTTCCAGTTGAAAGGAACAACTAAGAGGGGTGAAATTTGAGAGACCCATACCCAATAAGTTCAAGAAATTATACAGTTCCAAAAACACATATTTTACAGTTTCTTCCTTTGATGTTTCTCTCAGTGTGCAACTTTTGAAGAACCATGCATAAAGTACCCTGGTATTACTAATTCATCTTCTGGAGTACAAGAAGACTTAGTAAATACTAAATACTAAACCGTGTCATAAAAGGAATTAATAAGTAAAATACATGTGATATTAAGAAAATCACAAACTTACTCATACCTTATTTTAGTCACATAGAGAGTAGACTGCTTAATTGATGAAGATAAAAAGAATCTACTCAATCATTCACATCAAGTAATTTGTCTACCACATCTGGAAATAGTAATCAAAACATGATTTCTTTGCTGGATTCTCATTTTTACCATCATTGTCAATATACTCAAGGTTATTTAATAATATAAATAGGTATGACCTTCTTTAGATGTTTTACCTTAGGAGCTAATGACCATACACTTCTGCATTATTCATATTAGGACAGAATACCCTGCATTAGGACAAGGAGGTCATGCGACCACCCTCCTTGAATTCGGTACTAGTAAGATCCGCCTAGCGGATAAAAATAGCAAAACTATACCCATTTATGAATGTGATGTTGCAAAAGAAAATTGTGTGTTAAATTCGGTTGTCTACCTCAATTTTTTATATAGAATTTTATTATGTGTTTAGGAACCATTACAATGGTAAGGACGTATGAGCGACGATGACATGATCAGGAAGCATCACCACCATTAATGCCGCCACTTTCGCCATCATCATCCCCATTGCCACCACCATCACCATCATGACCACCAAGACCATTATCAACATCACTCGCCCCAGCACCAGAGTTGACTATGATAATTAACTCTTTGGAAGCCTTATTGGAGACATTAAAAGAATCAACTAAGGCTAAAACCAAAGAAGAATTTCAACATTTGGCTACCAGTTCAGCGGAACCAAAGAATTTTGAGCCCAGAAAATCAAAAGATGACATTTCTAAGGAGCTTGAGAAAATCAGACTCCTAGAATTCTCAGGAGGTCGAGCAGGTGAACGCGCTGAAGCATGGTTGGAAGGAATGAATAGATGCTTTAGGTTAAGAGAATATTCTTCTTCGGTAAAAACAAAAATTGTCGTGTTTCAACAAAAGGAAAGTGCCTTGATTTGGTGGGGAAATCTCGAAAAGTAGCTGCACCTTACATCGGATAATGTCCCTTGGGAACTATTTGAGGAAAGGTTCTGCGCAAAGTATTTACCTCCATACTTTCAACAACAGCAAGCCAGAGCCTTTCATACATTAATTCAAGGAAATAAAACAGTGGAAGAGTACGAGATAAGGTTTATGAAGCTTGTAAAATACATTCACTACTTAGACTCTGATGAACGTCAAGCTGAACGCTTCATATTTGGGTTAAACCCTCGCATCAGATCCTTGGTAAGCATGTGGAAACCGTCATCAGTAGCTGAGACGGTTGAATGTGGTCGTTATGTAGAAGAGAACCTAGGAATCAAAAAAGATATGGGGCTAGAAGGGCCTTTACAATCAGGATTTCCAGGAAAGACTCCCCGGAACTTCTTCAGAGGAGGTAGCTCGAGGCCACCTTATGGTAACAGGTTTACCCCAAGAAATATAGGGACAAGAGCTCCCATGGAAGTAAACACTATAGCCACAGGATCATCAAACACCAGTCCATGGGCATCTCGAGGGACCGCTAGTGGAGGAAGAAATTCGAGGGGAATCAACACGAGAGGACGAAGCTCGTTCTCTAGGAATTCACACCCTGAATCAAGAGGATCAACACAGCTTAATTGTTGGGGATGTGGGGGACTGCATTTTCAACGTTACTGCCCAGAAGCTTCATTGAGTATATTGCATAGGACTAGAAAGGAACCGATATCAAACAATCGAGGTAATCATAGAATTCATGTAGTAGTCGACCATGACCAAGCAGCACATCAATCCACTGTAGTGGAATCTTCAGGTACTATCAATGGTATAAAACTCAAAATATTATTTGATACTGGTGCCACAGACAGTTTCATTTCGTCATATGCATTAAACAAATGTGGGATGGCAGCGCGTAGACAAATATATTTCCATCAAGTGGAAATGGCCTCAGGAGAACTCCAAATCGTGGGCTTGGGTGTGGATCAATGCAAAATCGATCTAGGGGTCTGTACGACTAAACTAAAATTTTACGTCACAACCTTAGGAACGTATGATCTTATCATAGGTATGGATTGGATGGAAGCTCACCAAGCTTGGCTAGACTGTTATGGGAAAAGAATTCTAGGCATGAATGATGATGGAGAAGTAATTCAAATTCAAGGAATCAAGAGGAAAGTATCTTTGTGCTGCATTTCGGCGATGAAAATGAAGCATTTTTTAAGGAAAGGTTGTCAGGCTTATGTAATTCAAGAGGTAAGCGAAGGAAAAGGACCATCCTTAGGACAATATCCGGTGTTAGCTTAATTCCCGGATGTATTTCCAAAAGAGTTACCAGGATTACCTCCGATACAAGAGCTAGATATCACTATTGAGTTAAAACTAGGTACCCAACCAATCTCTAAAACACCTTATAGAATGACAGCTCCAGAACTTCAAGAACTGCGAATTCAATTGAAGGAACTACTGGATATAGGGCATATTCGGCCCGGTACATCACCTTGGGGTGCTCCTGTAATTTTTGTGAAGAAGAAAGATAGATCTTTAAGATTATGCATAGATTATCGATACTTGAATCGAGCTACAGTAAAGAATCAATACCCTATGCCTCGAATCAACGATCTTTTCGATCAAATAAAAGGAGTTGTTGTCTTTTCGAAAATTGATCTTTGATGAGGCTATCATCAGCTAAGGATTTCTAAAAATGATATTTCCAAGATTGCATTCCGGACACATTTTGGACATTATGAATTTACTGTGGTACCATTTGGGTTAACAAATGCACCAGTCGTATTCATGAATCTTATGAACAGTGTTTTCCGTAAATATCTTGATCAATTTGTCCAAGTCTTTTTAGATGATATTCTCATCTATTCCAATAATAAGAAAGAGCATGAATATCATTTGCCGATAGCATTGTCTTGCCTTAGGGAACGCCAGTTGTATGGAAAACTATCCAAGTGTTCATTCTTTCAGGAAAGGATTCATTATTTAGGTCACATCATATCAGGTGAAGGGATTTCAGTAGATCCCAAGAAGGTAAAAGCGATCATGGATTGGCCAATACCGAAAAATGCACATGAGATACGAAGCTTTATGGGTTTAGCCTGTTATTACTGAAGATTTGTGGAGGGGTTCTCCAAAATCACAAAGCCAATTACAACCCTTCAGCGGAAAGGTGTTAAGTATGAATGGACCGAGGAATGTAAAAAGGCATTCTCTGAACTCAAAAGACTACTCACAAGTGCATCGATACTAATAGTCCCAGATATGGACAAAGATTTTACAGTATGTACTGATGCATCCAAACAAGGGCTAGGTGCAGTGTTAATGCAGGATAGAGGAGTGATAGCATATGCTTCCAGAAAGTTACAACCTCATGAAGAACTCTATGCTACTCACAATTTGGAATTGGTTGCTGTAGTGCTGGCTTTAAAGATTTGGAGACACTACCTAGTGGGACAAAGTTTTACACTTAAAAGAGACCATCAAAGTCTACAATATTTGTTCACCCAAAGAGACTTAAATGCTAGACAAAGGCGATGGAGTGAATTTCTATGTGAATATGACTTCGGGATATCATACATTAAGGGAAAAGAAAATGTAGTAATAGATGCTTTAAGCAGAAGACCTTGGATATTTTCTATCATACCCATTAAAGTAGACTTAAGACAATGAGTACTGGATCATCTTATAAAAGATAGCTGGTATTTAAAAGTAAGAGCAAGTCTTGAGGGAAAAAGGGAAAAGGAATCGAAGTTTGAGGGATATGAACTAGAAAACAATGGAATCTTACGATTCCATGGAAGGATGTATATTCCTGATGATAAAAATCTTCGAGATATCATCCTTGGGGAAGCCCACAGAGCAGTATATTGTGCTCATCCTGGAGTAGGGAAAATGTATGCCGATACCAAGAAACTCTTCTTTTGGTCAGGTATGAAGCGCGATATCACTCAATATGTTGCAAAATGTTTGGAATGTCAGCAAGTAGAGGCAGATCATTGTCACCCAGCGGGCCTCTTACAACCCCATGACATTCCTATGTCTAAATGGGAGACCATATCTATGGATTTTATCACTGGACTACCTCTTACTTCTCAAAGACACAATGCTATTTTGGTAGTGGTGGATAAATTAAAAAAAAGCGCCCATTTCATTCCCGTAAGAGAGACTTTTGATGTTGCTGACGTAGCTCGAGTATTCATAAATGAAATTATCAGATTTCATGGAGTACCTAAAAAGATTATATTCGATAGAGATTCACGATTCACTTCTAGATTTTAGACTTGCATGCAAACAACGTTAGGTACTGAGCTAAATTTAAGCATTTCTTACCATCCTGAGACTGATGGGCAAACTGAAAGAGTAAATCATGTACTTGAAGACATGTTGCGAATGTATGTGATGGATCAGCAATCACACTGGGAAAAGTATTTACCCTTAGTTGAATTTGCATACAACAACAGTTACCACAGTCGATTGGAATGCCTCCATTTGAAGCTTTATATGGCCGACCTTGTAGAAATCCATTAAGTTGGGACAGGTTTGAAGATCGAGTGATAATAGGACCAAAATTAATCCATGAAATGGAAGCGCAGGTAAAACAAATTAGACAATGATTAAAGGAAGCTCAGGATAGACAGAAGAGTTATGTTGATGCTCACAAAACTGATATGAGATATGAAGTAGGGGATCAGGTTTTCATCCACATCAAGCCAAATAAAAGTACTATTCGATTCGAAAAAAGAACAAAGTTATCACCCCGATTTATTGGGCCATTTAAAGTCATGGAAAGAGTGGGACTTGTTGCCTATCGTCTTTCCCTGCCACCTCACCTGCATAGAATTCATAATATATTTCATGCTTCTATATTAAGACATTATATAGCTGATCTATCTCATAACCTTCAATGGAAGGAATTGTAGGTATCGGACAAGGGAGTCGTAACGGGCGAACTGTTACGTATACTAGAACGTAGAGTTCAACAGCTGAGGAACCGCCTAGTGGACCAAGTTAAGATCCAATGGGACAAGTATAGTCTTGGATCAGTAGCTTGGGAAAATATAGAGGACATATGTTAGAGATACCCTAATCTATGTCCATTTTGAAGAACTTTAAACTATGTTTAGTATATATTTACTTGACTACAATCAGAGACTCACAAACATTTTGAATGATTATAGATAAACGTGAAATTTTGTGGCATAATATATGTTTAATTCCTGTTGGTACATGGATACCAAAACAATATATGTGGTTCATTTTACTAAATTATAGTTGTCGAAGTAAAGTTAAGACAGTTGAATGATTTTACTTCCGACAGAAATTAAGATATTATAGATCTCATTTATTTATACATGTCAATATGATCAATGGGATAGACATCAGGAAGTGAATACATTCTAGATGAAAGTCAAAATACATGCATGGAATATGGCAAAATATGTTGTACTGTAGTATCATAGATGAATTCATAAGTGAATAATATGTGAGTTATTTTCAATATGTTGATGCACATTTTACGGATGCATAGATAAGTGTATGATTGCAGGTAATAGACAGTTACCGAGATGACCACGTGATGACAGAACCTTAGAATGATTAAAGCTGAAAGTGATTCTACGATAGGGTATTAGCCCTAATTCTACTAGGAGGGATGGAGGTGTTGCCCACCGTTTATCCTCCGAATCCTGGAGTCATGGGAGGTCTGTATGAACCACGCTCCCCTAGACGTGTGATGATAACCGCTGGATGCCTACTGGGAATCAGGTCAGTATAACCGACACTGTCACCTTAGAGTTTATGAATAGTTAGGTCAGTAAAATTGATGCCATGGCATACTCCAGTAGAGAGCGGATAGGATGGGAGCAGAAGAGATTAGGAAGGATAGGGTGATTTTGAGTAGCTTGGGGACCTGGGTAGGATAAGATTATCCATTAAAATCATAAACCTAAAAATCTAATTTTATAGTCTCTAAAAATAATAATAATAATAATAATAATAATAATATAAAATATAATCTAAGCAGGGGGTACTAATTACTTATCATAAGTAATCAGATAACATAAAAACTCTAACTTCGGGATGAAGTTTTCTGAAGGAGAAGTGTATGTAATGACCCATCTAAACTAATCAACTAATATAAATTTGAAACTTTATACTAAAACAGATACGATAAACTTTAAAAACAATATGAATTAAAATTTATAATAAATATAAATTTTAAACCTTATAAAATATATAAAATTAAAATTTAATAAAACTAAACTTTATATAAAAATAAAATAAAATAAAGAAAAAACCCTTATATAAAAGGGGACGCATAAACCAAACGAGCTATATAAGAAAACACATTAGACAAGAAAGGAAAAATGTCTGAGGATCGAAAAATCCATGGAAGGCGTATCGGGAGGAGGGAAGGTGGTGGCTGCAGGTAGGAGGGCGGCCACCGCCAAGTCCGCAGTTAAAAACCGAAGATCTGAACCGAGAAGGGGGGGGTTGAACAACAGAGTTAGAAACGAGGAGGAGGAATTCAATAGTGAGAGAGGTTTGCCATTGGAAGAGCTTTAATCCGTCTGAGGTTCTCAGCACGGGGAACAGTGAGCTTCTGTGAGAAGCTTACTGGATTGAGTAGCGAGTCTCTGCTCAGTCTGGCTGGGTTGAATTGGTCTCTCGGGTAATTGGAGCAGAGCAGTAGCAGCATCATCAACTTCACTGGATCAGATAGCAGTCTAGGTAAGTACAAAATCAAAAAAATTTACGGTTCCTGTTTTCCATTTTTGATTATCACATCCTCTAAGATTTTTGAATTGGACAAGGATTGTCTCTGCACCCGAGCTTGAGTCTCCAATTACCTGTCTCCTTCCTTGTTTATGATAGAATGACATTGAAGTAAGTGGCAATTGAGTCATGAACAAAGAGCCTCACTTTTCTCTACCCATGTGGACTCCTCTACCCTCCCTCACACCTACAACACAATTGTGGTCTCGACGTCATGACTCAAACCCAAGCGTAGATCTCCCTTCACCACCAGTTGGAACATATATCAACCACAGGGAGGTTGAGGATCTACCCTTGCCTCCTCTCAAACCACCTCAAAGAGCTCATAGAAACATCCTATAGACATGTTTATAATGAGTTGAGACCATCTCATCTCTTGAATTTGAATGCATGCAGGGGGTTGGCTTAGCCCCCTTTTTGTTAATGAACATCATGTCTGAGTGTGACAAACACAACCCCCAAAACTCCTTATTAATAACATTAACAAGCCCATCTATATCCTTATTATGATGAACATCATGTCCGAATATGACAAACACAACCCCCAAAACTCCTCAGTAATAACATTAACAAGCCCATCTATATCCTTATTATGATTTTAAATACACTTTAAAATTAAGCATATTGAAATATCTTATTTACAATTGTTTTTTTATTCAAAATTTAATTAACTACACCTTTCTTTTATTACTCCTATTAAAATGTCATTGAATATTTTTAGTTTCAATTATTTTTTTGGGCCATTAAAATATTTTTTAGTCAGCATTAAATTTATTTCTTTATTTTCTTTATCGCATTTCCTCACATTTTTTTCATATTTGTTATCATAATTGTCATGATCCCCTTTCCTTTGGGTATGAATCTTTGTGAAAGCAACCACGGTTTTTCGAGAATATGTAAACATTTATACAGATTGTATATTTTTTCCTGAATACGCTGTCCAGTGTCAATATTTTGGTTCATTGATCGAGGTGGTACCAACAACGCAAGTTCAAAGCATGGATGATGGAGGCATCGGTTAATAATTGCATAAACAAATCCCTTTATGATGATGGAGGCATGGGTTAATAATTACATAAACAAATCCCTTCATGTGTTTTTTTCACCCCTTTTTTTTTTTTTTTGATTGATTTTACCACTGCTTTTAGTTGGATTTTACTTCGAAATTGGTTAAACATTTATATAATTTGGGTTGATTTAATTGAAAAAATAATAATTTATTAAATCA
>APFE031682454.1:53732-76410 GCA_000404065.3 Pinus taeda | reverse complement strand
ATATATATATGCTATTATTAAGATGTGGATGGGTGACATATGGTATCAGAGCACTCAAGTTTCTAAAACTGAGGCCTCTGCAATAAGGAATAACAAACTCAGTGATGTGCATATAGGAGGTAGGGAGCAATCAACATTAGGAGAATTGGGAATCTACCAAATAGTTATGTAATGGGAACAGGACCAACATCATTTCAGGAAGGCGATCCTGAGGTTTTGGTGTAGCTGGGTGATGAGTTGCAAAATCTCAATACAGATATCGGTTGATTGTACAAGATTTGAAAAGTGAAATGGCTTGACTCCGGACAAACAATGAAAGACTGATGTAGGAGTAGGAAAAGATCCTAAAAAGTCTATCAAATAGATAGAATCATCAACCACTAGTCCCCAACCCTGACCGCGACAATACAACAGGGGGAGAAGAGTTTCAAACTCAAAATGTGGAGACTGAAGGTGGTGAAGAAAACCAAGAAGAGGAATCAGATAATGTGTCCGACCACAAGACTCAGAAAATGCAGAAGATTGAAGTCCAAGGGGAGTTTTGGAAAATCAAGCCTCCTCTCTACGATGGTGAACAAGAAGAGGCAACAGAATGATGGCTAATTAATATGAAGAAGTATTTCCAACTGTACGAGTATGATCGTAATTTGAATGCCCGTCTAGCCATTTCCCAGCTACAAGGGAAAGCCAAATTGTGGTGGGAGGGAGTAAAAATAGTTCGTGGAGTCAATGAGAAAAACATAACCTATGAGAAATTTTAGAAATATTTTAAATAAAAATATCTAACAGAAATATTTTATGATGAAAAAGAAAAAGAATTTCATAATATCCCACTGGTCCAAATGACCATGGATGAGTTTATAAAAAAGTTTACATCATTACTGTGATATGTCCCTTATATTCACGAAGAAAAAGAAAAAGTATAGTGGTTTATCAGTAGCCTTCCACTGTTCATGAAAGAATGGCTAGAGTTTGACAACCCAAAAACCATGGACGAAGTTATTTGTAAAGCACAAATATGCTACCGACAAAATAAACCAAAGGGAGATATGAGTAAGAGGCGGGCTAACAAAAAGGGAAGTAAATTTATTCCTAGCCACAAGGGGAATAAGGGCACGTTCCACAAAGGATTATATAAAGATCAAACTAATCGAAATGTGAATAAGGATCAAACCAGATTTAAAGAACCAAGAAAAACTAGGATGAATAAGCAAGCTGGCAAAAATGATGCAGAATTAACTAACAGACCACCTGTACAGTGTTGGGGATGTGAAGACCCACATTATGTCAAAAATTGTCCTCACCGCAAGGGAGCAGATCAGATATCACAAATACAAGAGGCATCTACTATGGGAGAAGTGGCAAGGAGCATTCCTAAAATTAGTGCGGCCCTTGAAGATCATCAGGTAGAATTTCAGCCAACCATGGTTGAATTTCAAGGTACTATTTTTGACAAAAATTGTTCTATTTTAATTGATCTTGGGGCCACTTTAAGTCACATTAGTCCCATGATAGTGGAACGATGTAAATTGCACATTGTTAAATTTAAAAATATGTGGTTAGTATAGCTAGCCACAGTGCCAAAAATGAGAGTTTTGTCTAAAGTAAGTAGTTGTACTTTAAAATTAGCTAATCAACCTATCATAGCTGATTTGAATGTGTTACACCTAGGGTCATACGACATCCTTATAGGAATGGACTAGTTGGAAAAACATTGGTCCCTCATAAATTGTAAAACCAAAACTATTAGTTACAGGGATGAGGAAGGGGAGAGGCAGGAAATTCAAGGTGTTCAAAAACCTCTGCAACTAAGACCTATAACAGATTCCCAATTAGAAAAGTGCATCATAAAAGGCTGCCAAGTTTATGCAGTACAAGTAGGGTATGTTGACTCTAAAGATAAAATTGTGCACTAGAGAATATACATATGATACAAAATTTTCCAGATGTATTTCTTGAGGAAATTTCGGGTCTACCCCCAAAGAGAGACATAGATTTTACCATTGAGTTAATTCTAGGAGCTGCCCCAGTTTCCCGAGCACCTGACTGAATGAGCATATAGGAGCTCACAAAATTAAAAATGCAACTTGAAGAGTTTCTTGATAAAACGTATATTAGTATGTCCCCTTGGGGAGAATCAATATTATTTGTTAAAAAGAAGGACAAAACCTTGCAAATGTGCATGGATTACCGTCAGCTAAATAAGCTAACCATTAAAAACAAATACCCCCTCCCCCGTATAGAGGAGTTATTTGACCAGGTGAAAGGTGCGACCATATTCTCAAAGATCGATATCCACTATGGATATCACTAGATCAGAATAAAGGAGGAAGAATTGTAAAAACTACATTGAAGACTTGTTATAGATATTATAAGTTTGTGGTTTTGCCGTTTGGGCTAACTAGTGCCCCAACAACCTTCATGTGCCTCATGAACAACATATTCCATCAGTTCTTAGAAAAATTTGTATTAATCTTTATTGATGACATACTGATCTACTCTCGGAACATAGAAGTACATAAGGAGCATCTCCGTATTGTTCTGCAAGTCCTAAGAGAACACCAATTGTATGCCAAGTACAGTAAATGTGATTTCTTTAAAGAGAAAACCTAGTACTTGGGACATGTCATCACCAAGGATGGAATCATAGTAGATCCAGAAAAAATAAAAAACTATCATGGAATGGCCAGTACCGAAGGATGTAGTTGACATAAGATCATTTATGGGTCTAACAGAATACTATTGGAGATTTGTGGAATGTTTTTCTAGTGTGACATATCCTATTACCTCTCTACAAAAGAAAGGAAAAGCCTTCAAATGGACCCCTCACTGTCAAAGGAGCTTTGATCAGCTCAAACATCTACTTACCACAATGCCCATTTTGAGGATCATTGATCCAAACATAGAATACGTGGTTTGTACGAATGCTAGCAAGGAAGGTGTAGGTGCCATATTAATGCGAGAAGGCAAGGTGGTTTCCTACGAGTCAAGAGAGCTTAAAGAGTACGCGCAAAAGTATTCAACATATGAATTGGAGTTAAGAGTAGTGATTCATACCTTGAAGATGTGGCAACATCACTTGTTGGGTAAAAAATTTTCTGACGACTACTGACCATAGTTTGATTAACTACTTCAAATAGTCCACTTTAAATGCTAGGCAAGCTCATTGGGCATATTTCCTAAGTGAATTTGACTTCGAAATCAAACATTTGAAGGGAAAAGAAAATGAGGTGGTAGATTCTTTAAGTCAGAACGTAACTTGTTTATATGAAATTTCTTCTAGTGAATCACAAACTACCTTTTTTTAGCAGATTCATGAATCAACCATGCAAGATTCAGTATATAAACATTTATGGCATAAAGCAAAAATTTCAAACAACGATGAACAACAATTGGGATATGAAATAAATGAATAAAATTTTTTGATTTATAGGAAGAGGATATATGTTCCTGACCAGAAACATCTTAAAAATTTATTTTTAGATGAATATCATAAGATTCCTTATGTAGGCCACCCCGGATACCAAAAAATGATTTTTGCCTTGTGGAAGCAATTTTTCTGGCCTGGTATGAAGAAGGAGGTAGTAGAATATTTAGGCAGATGTCTGAGTGCCAGCAAGTAAAATCTGAGCAGCAACACCTAACAAGATTACTTCACCCTCTACCTATCCTAGAATGGAAATGGGAAACCATATCCATTGATTTCATTATTGGACTGCCTAAGTCAAAAAATCAAAATGACTCCATCATGGTGGTGGTGTACAAGTTGAGCAAGTCTGCTCATTTTATACCTGTCCAATCAACTTATAAATCAATACAAATTCCTAAGATTTTTATGCAAAACATTTTCAAATTACATGGAATCCCTAAGATTATCATTTTCGACGAGATGTAAAATTTACATTAGCCTTCTTGAAGGCCATTTTTGAGGGATTGGGCACACATCTACACTTCAGCACTGCATATCATTCTAAAATGGATGGATAGATTGAGCGAGTAAATCAGGTTGTTGAAGACATGCTACAAACCTATGTAATGTAGCAACCAACGAAGTGGGAGGACTATCTACACTTGTTAGAGTTTGCCTATAACAACATATACAATGCATCCTTACAGATAAGTATCTTTGAGGTATTATAAGGGCGCAAGTGTAGGACACCTTTGAGTTGGAGTGGTCTAAAGGATAAGATGATGCTAGGGCTAGACATGTTAGAAGAAATGGAAGAGATGGTGAAAAAGGTATGAGTCAATTTAAAAGCTACTCAAGACTGAGAAAAGAACTTTGTTTATTCGAAGAGGAGCTTCTGGGAATTACAACTAGGGGATCATATCTACATTAGAGTATGAGCTAAGAAAAAAACCTTGTAATTGTTTGGATATGCTAAATTAGCACCCCAATTTTGCGAGCCTTTCCAAATCCTAGCTCGAATCGGACTGGTGGCTTACCAACTTTCCTTTCCTAGTCACATTCATGTACACAATGTCTTTCATGTTTCTCTACTTAAGAAATATGTTTATGATGTTAATCACATAATCAAATGGCAAGACATTTAGGTAATGTATATATTTGTCCCAAAACTAAATTCTGGAGTATTTACACAAGAGGATCAAGAGGATAATGGTATCTAAGATAAACAAGAGGAAAAGAGAGAGTTGTGCTGAAAGGTCAAATAGTCTGTGATAGATATGTCTGGCTAAGACCAGATAGCTAAGAAAACGAGGTTCCCGTGGGAGAGAAGAATTTTCATGGGATCAAGAATAACATGGGGGAGATTTACTCGAATAGTAATCTCACAGCTAGGAGGTAAAATAAAGTGTAGGTCTATTAGTAGACCATATTCTAGAACAACATAACTTGATAAGTGAAATCTTCTTATGTTAGGCATAGAATTTATTTAGATAAATAAGCTTATGTTTTGAGTTTACAAAATATGTTAATCATCATAGACTAGTTAATTCAAGAAAATTATCAGTAGGTTATTATGGTTAATTCAAGAAATTTTTTTGATTAGGTAAATATTTTTGGATTGTAATTTTAGTTAAATGATAATAAAAGTTTATGAGGGTATTGTTATCAATGCTATAATACTTTTAAATTTTGTCTACATTCAAATTTTGGAGCTTTACGGTGATAGTGTGAAAACTGTCATTTTGAGTCGCTGAAGTTGTTTCATGCATGTTCTCTAACTTTTTCTAAGTGTTAAAGTTCCTTTCTAAAGAAGCCTGAAGTGTTGTCTTTTGTTAAAGGTGGCATTGGTGCACCTTTAAGAGGCAACTCAGGTGCACACTCTTACATTAGTTGATCCTATTTTTTATTAGGACATACGTTGGACACATTCTCATGGCATAACACATCTTTTGGTTGTAGTCGACACTTGTTTTGTAATGATATATCTTAATTGTTGCACTTGGAGATAAGTGTCGTTTTACTATCTTTTTGTTGTATGCATGTTGGTTTTGGGTACAATATATCTTGTCGCTATGTGCATGGGTGTATATGTGTCTTGATCATGTTCAAGGCTTGTTATATGCTCTTACTCTCTTGTCCCATTGATATCACACTTACTCAATTTTAGAGTTCTTCTTTGTCCTCACCTCTTGCACAACTCATGACCACATTCAACTTCTAGCTAAGTGATGAGCGTAATGTGCGTTCCTAAGCCTAAGTGATGAAATCCTTACCTCCTGGACCTACACATTACGCCCATCTAGTGGACATCATTCTTGACTGTGCATTGAGAAACCTCAAAGCACAGGCAATCAACCTTACTTCCTACACTTTTCCATCGCATGACTCTGGACTAATCCTACCCTCAATTGTACACTACGCATTCTTAGTGGATGGTAGTTCCATTTCTGAAACCTTACAATACTCAATTGTGCAATCCCTTTAGCCTCTTCCTCAACCACTATGCGTTTCACAATTATAGTGCCCAAACTTGCCTCCCTTGTCTCGTAAAGTTTCCTTCTGCATAATGCCTAGATTAACATTGCCTTCACTGCACACTACACACTTTCATTGAGAAGTAGGGCCACCCTTCAACCCTTCTAGTTATTAACATCGCAATCCCTAGACTCATCTCCTCAAGCATTGTGCACTATGTATTCTCAGTGAGAAAGCATGCCTTCTCTACCTTCAGGACCTACGTAATGTGAATAAGCTTGCCTCTTCCTCCCTTGCTACTATACACTGCACACCCTTAGTTCTCAGTCCCTCACTCCTTGCCTCTTGAACCCATGAACTACACCCAGGAATGCCTCCCTCTCAGCCCTTGTTCCGTTTTCCCATCACAGTCAACATCTTGCATGAGAAAAAAAGGTAGATTAGGTGATTTTGGGACTGATATTGTCTTTCCAAGAGTGAACTCTATTTGTAAGTGTTATCATCCTAACATGAAAATATGATGCTTAAGGAGGAAATCAAGGAGAACTTACAAGAATAAACTTGTGGAAGTGAAATAAAAAGGTATCATCCAACGTGGAAATAAACAAGTTATAAACTATGATAGATGGATGAAGATTGGGATGACATGGAAGACCCTAATGTTATAACCAACTTATTTTGGAGGATGAATATGAAGACATATAAGCAAGATATATCATGAAGGATAAGAGTACATAGCAACAAAGAGGATAACTTGGCATTGATACATTACAATGAATTCTTAATCACATTCGCCAAATTATGGCTTCTCAAAGTACCGTCATAAAAGTCTTAAGTTGTCCATGTATTTTTCCATAATTTGTGGAATATAATTTTGTATTTCAAAAAATAAGATAATGGAAAATGCATGGAATCCCAAGGGCAACACATGGAATTTGGAAAGTCTCTAGGAATTCCTAGAGTCATGTAGGAGCTCAAAGATCACAAAGAAGCTCAAAAGTCACATGGGAGCTCAAGAGTCATGAGGAAGATGGAGAGTCACATGGGAGGTGGAGAGTCACCTCATTTGTTATAAATAAACCCTCATAGCTCAAGTAAAGTTCTTTTCACCTCGCATTCGTGTTGATGGTGCTGGACCCGCCAACATGTCAGGGGATATCCCTGGTAAGAAGTCCCAACTAGACCTCAGACCATTTGGTGTAGGAGTCCTAGCAGTAGGTCGTACGGTATCACCTTGACTGTGGTTGCATGCGGAGGTAAGTAGGATTTCCTTGTTGGTAGTAAGGGTGTGACCAGTATAGCAAGTTAAGGAAGGTGCATGAAGGTTTCTAACACACAGAAAGTGGGGTGAGTGCATCCCTTGGAAACCTGTGAAAGAATGCGACTAAGAAAGGAACACATGAGCAAAGATGCATTACAAATAGAAACGTAGGTTAGCCAATGATCCAAAGTGATGGTTAAACCAATAACAAATCTTAGTAAGATCATACATACATATAGAGAATTTTTTCATACATACATGCGTAATCAAACATATACATATATCATTAAAGTAACCAAGATAGTTGAGATAAACAACAACATATGCATGAAATGTGATGGATCTGTATATTAAAAGCGAAATTTCCAATCATAAAATACAACCATGACCAACCACTAGTCTTGATAATAGAACGTTCCAGTTACTTCCACCTGCTCCTCCAAAGAGATGTACTAGCTCTACACTGTGGAGAATTCAAGGCTCATTACAATACAATCCTAGCTCTCTGCAAGATAATCCTATAGGAAGCTTGGCTCCCCAAAAGCCTGTACAATGAGTTATGAGGTTCTATAAATAGAAAAGGGTGGGGTGACCCTTGACATTCCCCTTTGTGATTGTTCATCTACCCTCATGACTCTTTAACTACTCTATGAATATTACATTCAACTATCGACACTTGGACTTTAACTTTACAAGATGTTACACACAATCTTCACATGTACCCATGTGAGAAAAAATGGGCTTGATCAATCCATGCAAGACATCACTAAGACTGAGACGACTATGGGAAGACCAACTCTTCAACATACTTGCAATGGTTGATGGTGGCGAAATGATGCCAAGATTGGTAATCCATGATGGTGTCCATGTACTCTGTGGTGACATCTTTCTGGAAATGAATTCTTTCCTCTGTTGCATCTAGGTACACTAATTTTCCTCCTCTGTCCAACTCGTCTGATAACATGAGCATAATTGTCTTGAGTGCAGGCATACTAGTGACATACTAATGCATAGTGTCTATGTTGATTGCCAAGTTTGTGTTGGTGTCTATGTACATCAACTCGTCAAAGTACATGTCCAGCTCTAATCAGACTTGATTCTTAGTCTTTGCCTCGGTGAGTGTCCCAACGGATGGGATCGGATGCATGTGCATAACAACATCCATGCTTTTGAACATTGTGCATGTGAAGACTGCAAACTGGAGATGAGTTGCAGGAGTTCCTCATAGTTACAGATTTGACTCCAGATGTGTGCCTTAAAATCTACCGCCTTGGGCTTCATCATCGTGGGAAAGTGTAATGGGGATCCCTTGTGTCTCATTGTCCATGTTTTCATGTTGTCGACGATAGTGTACAAATCTAACAAGATGCGTGCTCTCCTAGAATAGTGCTACTGGGAACCATTGAGATGGACAACTGACTTATGCATGGTGAAAAATATAGAATACAACATTTGCATAACTATCTCGAGAGACGATACCTTGTTTAGTATTTCTCTCTTCAAAACTTCTCTGCAATATGTTGTAACTTGTTCTCCTCCATGCTTGGCCGTCTATAACTCCTAAGCCATTTGCACATCCTCTGCTATCAAGAAGTGAACACTCGATCTGGTGGCTTCAGTATATGATCTGGTAGCATTGGCCAATTCTATTGGATTCTTGCGCATGTCATATGCGATCACTCATTCTTCAATTTGCGTAGGAGATGTGTGGACATCGAGAGTAGTCACTCTGCGTGATTGCACAAATCTATGTTGTGACTCATCGAATGATATGTTGTGCATATCTACTTCCAGATTGTCTTCAAGGATCTCAGTATCTCCTTGATCACTTAGGACTTGCTTTGCTTCCAGATTTGGTGAATTTGGTGGGTTGACCTCTTAGTTGTAAGGCATGAGTTCAATGTCATGTTCTGACTCTGGCTGCTCCATCTCCATATCCATCTACTCAAGTATTTGTTCAATATCTTGAGTGAAGTTCCGCTCTTGGAACTCTTCACCCTGTCTGCTTTGCGATAGCTGCTTGGATGAGTCTCTAACTTGTATGGGTGCAATTTCATCAATATGTGCATGTTGCACCTCCTATTATGTTTGTCCCTGCTACACTTCCTTCTCTTGTCTATGCAACTATTGTTCTTCCCGGAGTTGTTGCTTCAACTCTTGCAACTCCTTCACTGTATCCTCCATCCTCTATTTCTCTTTCTACATTTGTGCGTTCCTCCTATCACGTTGTTGCCTCTTTGCCCCTATCTCCAAAGCTGCTTTCAAAACAAGTGGATCTACTTTGAACTTGCAGCTTTGTTCTGCCTCTGCTTTGTCGACAACCTTTCTCTTGCCTTTATGGATGATGTTGCTTCTCTTTGCTTTACTAACCTTTCCACAGCTATGCCGACTCATTCATTGAGCCTAGAGAAGCTGTGACAGTATCTCCATGGGCCTTCCTCAGGCCATTGACACACCCCGTGGATCCATGGAAACCACACTCGAACAATGTCCTTTCACCAAGAAATGCGGGTTATACAAATTGAAACTCCCGGTGCTGAAAGTAAATATTTTGAACTCATTAATCTCATCATCAGCATGCTTAAGATTTGGTATCTCGTACAACTAGATCCGCAACAGAAGAGTGGGCTAGGGTGCCTTCTTCTTTTGATGTAGTCTAGATGAGAGTCCTATCAAGATGTGGTACGACACTTCTTCCATGACGAGCTTGTCCATGGAAAACTTCGGTAAAACATGCAGATGCTTCTTTTCGTTGTACATCCGTATGAGGGTGCCAAGAGGTGAGGCATACCAATTCGCTATGTCAATCAATGCCTCCATTGCTTCCTGTGACATGTAAGATGGATCTTGCTCAAATATCATCTTGTACACCAGGGTGGATAAATGGTGTGACAACTATGTGATGACTCCGTGGAATTTGCATTCGGAAAACAATCCACAGTAAGTGTGTACATAGGTTTCCACTGATGTCCATGCCCAACTCAAGCCTGAGAACTATTGACAAGCACATATTACATTTAGAATGTATGTGGACATTTATATTTCTACTTGCTAACCTTTGGGCCGCTTCCAGGATTTTGTTACTTGTTCCTTTAGCCTGTGAGCCAACATGTTAGACGAGTTGCATGGTCTGCCTTCACTGGTTAGTTGGTCCAACACAACCACCCAACTTTCCGGGAACGTCTTTTTTCTCACTTGGCCATATAAGCAGCATGCGAAGATGACCAAGTATTGATCTGCCTCCGACAATATCTTCATCTCATAAGCCTGCTTAGGTGTCATCCTGAACTTGGGTGGCTCCTTCACCTAGCTCTTTAAGATATCCCTGGACTTTGTACTGTTGTTGGATCTGCTAAAGGGTGTCTCCTTTATGATCACCGGCTGTGACAAGTGGTAGATCTATTGATAGTTCTATGCCATGAATGTAGCAAGCTTTGTCCAACTGACACTTCTTAACACCATCATCTCGGGATCAGTGTGCAAGACCATCCAATGTATCATGTCCATCCATGGAAACATGGGATACCTACATGCAATCCGGTACATGCGAGACTTGTGAATATTCACATAGACCTAGCGGTCTTCTAGATCTTCCCCAAATGTGCCTGAGAATGTATCCTTGACATCCTGCCATTTCAACTTTATGTATTTTTCTATGAGCAACTTGGTGTCTTCGTAAATCGGAAAAATCATAGACACTTTCTCAACTGCATCTCTAGTTGCAATTTCAACTGTATCCTTTGACCTTGCTCTCTTGGATGCCATCGAACCTGAACTATTGAGAGATAGGAAAAAGCTTGCAATACCTAGAGAAATGGTGACATTCATCGAAAGCAATCTGTCAGTTGAAAACGAAAGAAAACTTGAGGACTGCCATGCAACATACGAGGGAGACTGATGACTAGAACAAACTTTTGAATTTTTCCTTATTCTCTCCTTCCCACCAGTTGTATAAACCATCATCGATATATCATATAACAATCCCAATCGCCTCGACATGCTTTCACCTTCTTTATCTCCCTCAACAACTACTTCCACAATTAACGCGCTTCCCTTCGTTGGCGTTTCCTCATAGCTTCTTCTCAACAATTTCACACACTCCTCGTCCACCCAGTCATGGAGGATCCACTATAGAAAATGAAAATAGAATATTATTAGCCCTTAACAAATCCACTGCAGTAAATGACAATAGAAAAGTATTGGTCCTCCTCAACATGTAGAGATAATAATAATGACACAAGTAAATTCCTTATGCAAACAAAATACCATAGATGAAATCGTGACCTTCATCATGAATGCATCGGTAGAAGGTATATGCTCAAACATATTTCCCTCCATATGCTCCACTACTACAACACTCCCTCGTTCCCATTCATAAATCATCATCAACTTGCCATCATGTTATATATATCAACAAATTTATTATATTAATGGTGACCAACATTACAAATCTAATTACCAGTTATGGGAGGCACAATGGCAATGACATCAGGCAGATCGAGATTTATCCCACGAATGTGTGAATGTTCCTTCACAATGATGGACAAGGTAGAGCCCATACCTCCTCCAACGTCTGAAAAACGTCACCATACGCTTAAACCCATCTTCATACATCTTCGCCACGAAAGTCGCGACGGATCTAGTGTTAGTGGCCATGGCCTCGTTGAAAATCTTGCTGAATTCGGGATTGTTGCCCAGGTATTCCTAGGGATCCATACCATGAGCTTTTTTAACTGTGTAGAAGCCCTCTAAGATAGATTCATGAAAGTGATGAGAGGCTTCTAGGTAGACGTTGTTTGCTATCAGGAGCAAGAAAGGCCCACATGACTGCTGATTTCCTCCATGCACCAACAGCTTCAAAATGCCTATCAAGCCGAACTTTATTTTCTTGGTGTCTGCATCATATGGCTGATCGTGATCTTCTTGTTCAGTGAAAACATCATTGACCATGATTGCCCATGGTTTACTATGGTCAAATGTGTTAACCATGGTTTGACCAATTTGACCATAGTTTTCTATCATAGATTACAGTTGTCCATGTAGACAATGGATAGTCATGGTTGGCAATGTTCAACCATGTGACCTTCATTGAGCATGTTTGACCATTTTAACCATGGTTGACCATGATTTTCCAATCTCAATTATAGTTGACCTAAGATGACCATGGCTGGTGATGGTTGACCATCGTTGACTATTGTTTACCATGGCTAACTAAAGTAGATTATGGTTTACGTGTTTGAATATGGTCAATCATAAGACTAGAGTCAATAATGGTTGATGATGGCTGGCAATGTTAACCATTGTTATCTGCAGGCTACCATAGTTGACTATGCTCAACCATGGTTCACTATGGTTGACATGCTTAACTATGGTGACTATGGTTCATAGAATATGACCATAATTGCTCATGGTCAACTAATGCTGATAATGGTTGTCCATGGTTCACTATACACTAACTATGGTTGATCAAAGATTACCATGCTTTCTCATGGTTGACTATGATTTCCTATGGTTGACTAAAATTGACATGGATGACTATGGTTGACCATGGTTAGCCCTATTCAACCATGATACCCTAAACCCTAAACTCTAAACCCTCTACTACAATGGATGATGTTGCTTCTCTCTTCTTTACTAACCATTCCACAGCTATGCCAACCGGTTCATTAAGCCTAGAGAAGTTGTGACAATATCTCCATGGGCCTTCCTTAGGCCAATGACACACCCCATGGATCCATGGAAACCACACTCGAACAATGTTCTTTCACCAAGAAATGCGGGATATACAAATTGAAACTCCTGGTGCTGAAGGTAAATCTTTTGAACTCATTAGTCTCAGCATTAGCATGCTTAAGATTTTGTATCTCATACAACTCGATCCACGACAGAAGAGTGGGACAGGGTGCCTTCTTCTTTTCATGTAGTCTAGATGAGATTCCTGTCGAGATGTGGTATGACACTTCTTGCATGACGAGCTTGTCCATGGAAAACTTCGGTAAAACATGTAGAGGCTTCTTTTCGTTGTACATCCATATGAAGGTGCCAAGAGGTGAGGCATACCAATTTGCTATGTCGATCAATGCCTCCATTGCTTCTTGTGACATCCAAGATGGATCCTACTCAAATATCATCTTGTACATTGAGGTGAAAAAATGGTCTGACAACTGTGTAATGACTCTGTGGAAGTTGCATTCAAAAAATAATCCATAGTAAGTGTGTACATAGGTTTCACTAATGTCCATGCCCAACTCAAGCTTGAGAACTGCTGATGGGCACATATTGCATCTAGAATGTATATTTTTGTTTGCTAACCTTTGGGCCACTGTCAGGCTTCTGTTACTTGTTCCTTCAGCCTGTGAGCCAATATTTTGGATGAGTTGCATGGTCTGCCTCCACTGGTTAGTTGGCCCAACGCAATCACCCAAGTTTGTGGGAAGGTCTCTATTCTCTCTTGGTCATATAAGTGGCATGAAAAGATGACCAAGTATTGATATGCCTTCCACAGTATCTTCATCTCGTAAACCTAGTTAGGTGTCATCCTGAACTTGGGTGGCTCCTTCACCCAGCTCTTCAAGATATCCCTGGAGTTTGCACTACTGCTGGGTCTACTGAAAGGTGTCTCCTTTATGGTCACCGGCTATGAAAATTGGTACATCTATTGATAATTTTGTGCCCTAAATGTAGCAATATTTGTCTCGCTAACACTTCTTAACACCATCGTCTTGGGATCAGTGTGCGAGACGATCCATTGTATCATGTCCATCCATGGAAACATGGAATACCTACATGCAATCTGGTACTTGCCAGACTTGTGAATATTCACATAGACCCAGTGGTCTTTCAGATATTACCCAAATGTGCTTGAGAATGTATCATTGACATCCTGCCATTTCAACTTGATGTCTTTTTCTATGAGTAGCTTGGTGTCTTCGTAAATCGGAAAACTCATAGACACTTTCTCAACTCCATCTGTAGTTGCACTTTCGACTGTGTCCTTTGACCTTGCTCTCTTGGAGGCCATCGAACCTAAAATGTTGAGAGACAGGAAAAAACTTGCAATACCTAGAGAAATGGTGACATTCATGGCAGGTAATCTGTTAGTTGAAAACCAAAGCAAACTTCATGACTGACATGCAACATACCAGGGAGACTGATGACTCGAACAACCCTTTGAATTTTTCCTTGTTATCTCCTTCCCACTAGTTGTATAAACCATCATCGGTATATCATATAACAATCCCAATTGCCTCGACATGCTTTCAGCTTCTTTGTCTCCCGCAACAACTGCTTCCACAATTAACACCTTTCCCTTCACTGGTGTTGCCTCGTAGCTTCTTCTCAACAATTTCACACACTCCTCATTTACCCAGTCATGGAGGATCCACTATAGTAAATGACAATAGAATATTATTAGCCCTCAACAAATCCACTGTAGTTAATGACAATAGAAAAGTATTGGTCCTCCTCAACATGTAGAAATAATAATAATGGCACAAGTAAATTTCTTATGCAAATAGAAGACCATAGATGAAATCGTGACCTTCATCATGACTACATCGGGAAAAGGTATGTGCTCAAACATATTTCCCTGGATATGCTCCACTCCTACAACACTCCTTTGTTCCCATTCATAAATCATCATCAACTTGCTATCATGTTATATATATCAACAAATTTATTATGTTAATGATGACCAACATTACAAATCTAATTACCAGTTATGGGAGGCGCAACGGCAATGACATGAGGCAGATCAAGATTAATCCCATGAATGTGTGAATATTCCTTCACAATTATGGACAAGGCAGAGCCCATACCTCTTCCAACGTCTAACAACACCGCCATACTCTTAAACCCATCTTCATACATCTTCACCATGGAAGCCATGACAGATCTAGTGTTAGTAGCCATGGCCTCGTTGAAAATCTTGTTGAATTCAGGATTGTTGCCCAGGTATTCCTAGGGATCCATACCATGAGATTTGTTAACTGTGTAGCAGCCCTCCAAGAGAGATTCATGCAAAGGCTGAAAGGCTTCTAGGTAGACGTTGTTTGCTATCAGGAGCAAGAAAGGCCCACATGATTTCTCATTTCCTCCATGCACCAACAACTTCAAAATGCCTGTCAGGCTGAACTTTATTTTCTTGGTGTCTGCATCATCTGGCTGATCACCCTCTTCTTGTTCAGTGAAAACATCATTGACCATGATTTCCCATGTTTTACTATGGTCAAATGTGTTAACCTTAGTTTGACCAATTTGACCATAGTTTTCTGTCATAGATTACAGTTGTCCATGAAGGCAATGGATGGTCATGGTTGGCAATGTCCAACCATGTGACCTTAATTGAGCATGTTTGACCATTTTAACCATGGTGTACCATGATTTTTCAAGCTCAATTATAGTTAACCTGAGATGACCATGGCTGGTGATGGTTGACCATCGTTGACTATTGTTTACCATGGCTAACTAAAATAGACTATGGTTTACCACGTTTGACTATGGTCCATCATAATACTAGAGTCAATAATGGTTGATGATGGTTGGCAATGTTAACCATTGTTATCTACGGGCTACCATAATTGACTATGCTCAACCTTAGTTAACGATCTAGTAAACCATGGTGACCTTAGTTGACTATGATTGACCACAATGACTATGGTTGACAATTGTTCACTATGGTTGACATGGTTAACTATGGTGACTATGGTTCATAGAATACAACCATAATTGCTCATGGTCAACTAATGTTGATAATGGTTGTCCATGGTTCACTATATGCTAACTATGGTTGATCAAGGATTACCATGCTTTCTGATGGTTGATTATGATTTCCTATGGTTGACTAAAATTGACATGGATGACTATGGTTGACCATGGTTAGCCTTAGTCAACCATGATCAATTTTGGTCTACTATTATGAACCATGGTTGGATTTTTGTTTGTCATACTACAACGTCGATATTTTGTTTGTCACATTACAATGTTGATTCTTATTTGTCATATTTTGATGCAATTTTTTTCTCATCACTTACAATGTTAACTTTTGTTGATCAAATTGTGATACAAATTTTTATTTTTTCTAAAATTGCATCATTGATTTTTTTATACATTATAACTTTGATGTTTAAATGTCACATTCTTATCTTAATCTTTTAACATGGTTATTTATTGTCAATTGTGGTTGACCATGGGTGGACATTCTGGACCATGGTTGTTAATGTTTAACTATAGATGCATATGGTTTACCATATTATCTATGAATTTCCATAACAACCATGATTGACCATAATTGAGTTGGCTTGACCATGGTTGAATATGGTTGCCTCCTTGAAAAATGTTATAAAATTTATGTTAATATATTAGTATGAAAGTTATATTACTATTGATATTATCAATAACCCTATTAATAAACATTTTTAATATCAATATCAATATTAATATTGATATTAATCCTTTTTAAACTTAAATATTAAATAATCCTTAAATCCTTTTAGATATAAACCTTAATAAACCTTATTCTAAAATCATATTTATAAATCCTTTTAAACCTCATTAATATTAAAACAAAAATATTTCAATCCTTGGCTATGGTTGACTATAGTTGAATATGGTTGATTATCACAGTTTTATCCATCATCTGACCAAACAATCCAACAAGTATATTTCTCATCGAGATCGCCCTACATGTTGCCTCACTAACAACCATGTATTCTAGTTTTGTTGAGTTGAGTGCCACGGACCTTTGCACCCAACACTGAAAATCCACTTGATGTATTCTTTCGGCCTAATGGACTTCATGCCCAATCTGCATCTGTGAAGCCACATAGATTCACTCCCTCTATTCATCTATACCATAGGACAAAGTGGGTAGTTCCTCTAAGGTATCATAGAACATGCTTAGCTACCATATAAAATAATTTGTTTGGCATAACCATATTTTTTCTTAGCTGGTTGACTACATAGCACATATCTAGTCATGTGTTCATAAGATACATTAGTGAACCCACCAATTTCCAGAAAATAGTATCATTGACTTCCTCACCTAAAGTTGCATCCTCCTTCCTCCAGTTGGTCACTAGAGGTGTCTCCATGGGTTTCCAACTATCCATGTGGAACCTCTGAAGTATCTACTTGGCATACTTGCCTCGAGAGACAAACAATTCCCCATCACCTTTCCATACTTCCAACCAAGGAATTAGTGCATGAGTCTCATGTCCTTCACTTAAAACTCTCTAGTAAGGTCCTCCTTGCAAGATCTGATAAGTTGTTCATCTCCAGTTAAATTGAAGTCATCAACATATAAGACAATAATAAAAAAATCACCTTCTACTAACAAATGGTAGAGGTTTGTTTCCACTTCACTTTTGGTGAAGCCCCAAACTGGTGAGATAACTATAGATCCTAGTGTAGCAAGCACATGGTACTTGCATGATACTTTACAACAATCACTTGAGTTTGCACACATGAGACTCCCGATCAAAAGTATCGAAGCCTTTTGGTTGCTCGATGTTCAACACTCATTAATTCCATAGAGGAATGTTGTTTTTACATCCATTTGGTGGATATTCTTCCCCATCTATGCAGCCAGAGCAAGAATTGATATGATGGATGAGTACCTTGCTACAGGAGAAAATGTATCCTCATAGTTAACCCCCCCAACTTGAGGGTACCCCTTGGCGACAAATATGGTCTTTTACTTTTCTATTCTTTTGTGTGTTATACGATTTACCTTGAAGATCCATCTCGAACCCACAAATAATTTATCTGCTAGTCTTGGGACCACTTCAAATACATTGTTATTTACAATGGATTCATATTCCTGCACCATTGCATCAACCCATATAGGTTTCTCTAATACTTCCTTGAAAATGGATGGCTCAATCTCTATAAGCTCAGTCATTAGAGCCATGTAGATAGTGTACCGATCTAGTGTCCTTCTCTACCTGCACTGGTTTTAAGGAGAACCCACATTCTCCATCGGATCCTGCACAACTTTCTCAGCTTCCCTAGTTATTTTTCTACCTTCTCTAGATGATTATTCTTGAGTGGATGTCTCCACTTTCTATTCCTCAACTTGTGGTTTCTCCGCAATTTCTTGAGGTTCCTCCTTTGGAAATAAAACCTCCTCTTCTAGTGGGATATAAAGCTCCCTCTTAAGAGAGCACTGCATCGCTTTGTCTTCATCAAATTTTGCATCCCTTCACACAATTGCCATTCTGAGGGTTGGCAGGTAGACATGGTAGTTGTGAGGAGTTTTTGTGTAACCCACAAAGACCCCAAATTCTACTATCAGCTCTAGCAACTTCCTTGATTCTTTGGAGACATGGAAGTAAACAGAGGCTCTAAAAATCCTAAAGTGCGACATAGCCATCCTTCGCCCGTAGAAAGCCTCCTCCACTGTAATCATGTCGAGAATCTGACGAGGAATCTAGTTCTACAAATAGACTATTGTGTTGCTTGCCTCAACCCACAAATGCATAGGTATGCATTAATCTTACAACATCTCTGTCTTCCACAATGTTATGTTTCTTTCTCTCAGCCACCCAAATTTGTTGTGGGTTGAGGGGTGTTTTTAAATCTCCTCTAGTGCCTTCCTTTGCACATTTTTTTTTGAATTCATTCGACATGTACTCATCTCCATTATCGCTCCTAAGATCATTCACCTTCTTTCCCGTTTCTTTATCAACCAGTGCCTTGAATTCTATGAACTTGGAGAGTGGCTAATCCTTCTTCCACATGAATAAGATCCAACATTACTTTGAGAATCCATCAATAAAAATGACAAAATATTTATACTTTCTAGTGGAGGCTATTGGCAAAGGTCAACAAACATTAGAGTGGATCCTTTCAAGGACTGCATTTGCTTTGTTCTCCTAATCATGGAATGTGGATTTTGTGTACTTCCCGAAAGTACATCCTTTAAATACATCCTAATGTTCAAGTACTCCTTTGGGAAAGCATATGTTTATCTATTGTATGGTCTTCAAAGTTCCATGACAGAAATGACCAAGTATTCTACGCCAAAGTTCACCGACATTGTGATTCTACACCTTGTCCACCTTTGTGATCAACGTAGCAAAATCCTCTACATATAGCTTGTATGGGTTCTTAACATGAACCCTAATCTAATCCACCTGTCTTGTGGCTACATGTCTCATGAATTCCTTTCCTTTGTTTAATATCACATCGTAACTACAATTTTCCAAAAATACAACAGAGAAGAGATTTTCCTTTAGACCTAGAATGAACATGACATCCTTGAGCATGAGGGGGGAGCCTGACTCCCTCTGAAAATCAAATGCAATAATATTGGTCTACCATCCCCCATATTGATGTGTATTTGCAAATATTTCTCCTCCAAGTCACTGAAAAAATCTGTATTTCCTGTCATGTGGAATGAGGCACCTAATTCCAAGTACCACACACTCCCCATCACCATGATGGCCATACATGAAATGAGGGTAAATTCAAGCTTGAACTGTGAAGCCAAAGCTTCACCCGCTCCTCCTCCATAGGTCTTCTTTCTTTCCTTCTTGTGTAGACACTTCGTGGCATAGTGCCCAAATTCATGAAAATGGAAGAATTTAATTTTTGACAAATGTTTCTTCTTTCCCCCTTGACTAGATTCTAGTTTGGATTGGGATTTCATACCTTTTATGTTCTTTTCCTTTCGAGCCAATGAAAATTTTTCTTCATCCTCACCCTTGGATGAGCTCCCATATCTAGTATTCTGGCTTATTTCCTCTTGTAGAAAATCATAACATAAGTTCTCCCAAATCCATATTTTCTCCCTCCCATTTACCAAAATAGCTATGCCAACTCTTGGGAAGTCCTAAAAGGGCTAAGGTTACGAAGTCTTCTTCAAGGACATTAATTCTGGCCCCACCAAGTTCAAGATGAGACAGTGTATGCTTGCTAAGATACTACAGAATTGTGTTATTCTTTTGCATGTTGATACTTCAATGTTTATCCTTCAGTGCGAGCTTCCGATGGTCACTATTATTGTCAAACAATTTTCAATACTTTCCACATCACGAATAAAGTTTATTTTCCATGGAAATTCGAGATAATATAATCCTGTACTTCGTCCAAGGCTATTCTCCTTGCCTTCACTACATCTTTCTTCCATTAAACAAGGTTTTGGGAATTACATGCTTGAGGTTTTGAAATATCTGTCTTAATGTATTCTAGGAATCCATTGCCATCCAATACTACCTCAATGTGGTCCTTCCATGCAACAAAATTACAGGTTCCTTCCAAGGCATACTCTAGCCTTAGTCCATTGAAGGCCAACTTCTCAGCCTTGACACTGATCTTCAAATTCAAACTTCTGAGAAACAACTTTGAATTTCCTGCTATAATGTGAATCAAGCTCTGATACCATGTAGAGATTAGGATGTAGATTTTCAATTGTTCATGAATTTTTAATCAAAATCACAAGACACAAACCTACACTACTACTCCGTGGACATTATTTCACAATTTAGAATAATAATCTCAAACAACCAAGAATAAATAACACACATGAAACAAATATTTTTATTTGGGGAAATAAATATTCTCAAAACCCCAATTCCTATTTGCATTAATCAAATGAATAGAGATGTATTACACATGTTTTTCTCAACTGAGCTCACCCTGCAAGTGCCCAACCTATCTCTCTACTCACTAAAGGCCTCTAACCCATACTTAGTCAAATCTTGCCTCAGCTTCAACTACTGTTTCCTTGTTTTATTCCTTGAGGAATTAGCCCCTATTATTTAGGAAACTTCGTTAATTAAATTGTGCAATTTCTTTATGTTGGTCATTTGACTACATGAAACATATGTACACTCAAGTCTAGTCTATAACTGATGTTACATTGCCTTGGAATCTCCATCTCAACTGGGTAACTCAAAGTCTTTGCATTCACTAGATATTTTGGGTTGATTAATCAGTTAACTAGATGATCCCTGAGTTTGAATGAGGTTCCATTTCTTAACAAACCTTCCACTAGTTCCTCCAAAGGTTGGAACTAGTTTAACTGAAGAAAAAAATCTGAGATAACTGATCTTGATTGCTACAAATTAGAAATCAAACATGCATAACTGAACTCTAACTCCTCCAAATCGAATTTAATAAGTAAATTGGGTTAGACATGCCATCTCACACAAGTAAACATCATCCAAGTTGTTTGTTGATGAAGAAATTCAATTTTTCTCAATTAAATCGGGAAAAATCAAATTAAGAATTTATTGATACATTTTTCAAAAACATCGAAATCATGGTGAGGCCTTTATCAAGACAATCTGTACAGAAACATCCCTCCTTTTTTATGTTGGGGATTTTGGTTAACGAGGAATAAGGAAATTTTCAGGGATCAAGTCTCGCCACCAATCCTCATTGCATCAGAAATTACAATGATTTACTCTCTAATGCTAGCGAAGGAATAAAGCTCATACCCTAGGGTGTCAATAGTGGATGATATAAATTATGAAATCCATTCGACCTATTTTTATGGAGTATGCAATAAACAAGAAAGGTGTGGTGGAGGGACAACTCTTCACTTCAGCAAGTCACATCACCTAAAGCTAAAAATAGGTTTGGGAAGGGGGACAAATAACTTCGTAGAGATTCTAACCCTGAAATTACTTATGTCCTGGGCTCTGGAGATGGGTTGCAAATGTTTACAAATATTTGGAGACACCCTAAATGTGATAAATTGGTTCAACATTGTCAATAGACACCACAACCATATTTTTTCTACCTATTTTAGAAGAAATATTACAACTAAAATCATCTTTTGATTTTGTTTCTTGTGGTCACATATACAAGGAACACAATGCAGATGCAAACATCTTATCTAAAGTGGGTGTTAGACAAGATTAGGGCTTTTGGCAAATAAGTGAATCAATAGAAGGGACATAACACTCTTATCAACATCATTTTTCCGGAATTTGGTTGCTACGCATATTTCCTGTTTTTCCATATATGTTGTTTTCTGGGTTTTCGGACATATCCTATTAGGCTGTAGTCTATATATATATTATTTGCAGAGTAGCAGGTACTACTTGGGTCATATGTTTAGACTAGGCGTTCTATTTTCTTCCATAACTACTATCTCTTTGTGATTGTTTTGGGTTGGAGATTTACTTTCTTTAAAGCCCAATTTTGATTTATGTTGTATGTGTTTCCAAATGGTGGAATACTTTAGGTATGTACTCATATAACTTTTTATAAACCTCAATAAAATCTTATAATTTTTTGTGGAATTTTTTTATGACTTTTTTATATCTAATATTTAATGACTAAAATTATGTTAGACAAGCTTCACAGATTCTGAGATTAATAGTGGGCATGGTATAGTGATTAGATTCTAATTATTTTTCGTTATCTTCATCCAAACTGAACGTGTGAACAAATAACTTCCTAACTTTATTTTGACAATAACATAAATAATATTTAACGTCAACTACATCATTACTTTTTTATTTCATAGACAATTTCTTATTCACAAATTTTGTCTCAATTATCATGGGAAACTATTACATTAT
>APFE031682454.1:10875-51227 GCA_000404065.3 Pinus taeda | reverse complement strand
GTTAAATATTATTTAATGTTATTGTCAAAGTGAAGTTAGTGAAGTTATTTGCTCACATGTTCAGTGTGGATGAAGATGACGACAAATCCTTCGAATCATATCCCTGGATTGACGTAGAGCAGCTGCTAGCCACTCAAGTTTGATGTATTTGCTACATAAATCGATAAGAAGGGCAGCCACTCAAGTTTCATGTATAAATCCATCAACAGCTTCTGTAAAACATCGCTTCATCCCCTTCCATGCTCATTCCTTTCCTTCATCATCTCTGCTCACATGGCACCAGATCCCATGGACTCCATTGATGATGTTTTGGCTCTTGCCACCGGCCAACACATCAATTCATCACGGGATCCCGCAGCAATGCACGTGCTCCAGCTGTATGATATGATACTCTCTGTCGTCAAGCCGTTGGCTTTGAAAGCAGCCGTGTTGCTCAACATTCCTGACATCATTGCCACACGAGGCAACAGAGGTCCCATTTCCGTTGAGCGGATTGCTTTTCACATTGCTGCTGCTAATTCCTCATCAAATAGCAATTCCCATGTGGATGTGGGATACCTCCACAGAATTCTGAGGTTCCCTGCTTCCTATGGCGTGTTTACTGAAGAGGAAGAGGCAAATTAGGCAGACGATGCAGACACCAAGTCTGATATATTGTTACTCCATCGGGTACTCATATTTTTTTGGGAAATTAAAATTAATAATCCTCCTGTTATACCTCCTCAAAATTGTTCATTGATTCTGCAAGGAAAATGAACAGTAAAAAGATTAGCCACCACCAGTGGTATATCCATTTGCTCTTATAGATCCTATGGTGTTTAAGGAAACGTTCTCTTGAACAATATTAATCGAAAAATCTCTAAATAGTCCTCCAAATTAGCCCATACCAATCATAGTATGCACAGACAGCTAGTATCTAGGCCTATATTCTCCGAAAAATCAATGGTTGCTTTCACAAATATTGACGCTGAAGGAAAAGGTAATATGATAGTTATGAAAAAAGTTGTTTTTAGTGTGATTTTTTGAAAGTTTTTTCTGTAGGTTTTTTTTGTTTAATATCTCTAAAATCTTGCAGGAATTTATTAAGTCACAAGCTTGATGGTAACTCCTGTACATTTGAAGTGACCTAGGTTTTTCAGAGCGTTGAATCTATATATAAAGTCAAAAAACCAATTTAAATAATACAAATCAAAATTACTCAAATTTTTACCAAATTCAGACACCTAAAAATCCAAAAAATCCAAAAAATCATCTTAAAAACAACTCCATTATGAAAACAAAAAATTAAACCACCAGATTTGGAGTTCGGTACCGCGCAACTATAATTATCACTCACCACAAACACACTGAAGTTGTTGAATAACAAAAATTATCGTGTGTAGTAGACGAAGGCAAATTTTAGGGGTAGTTGCTGCTGAGAAGTTGAGTTCAATGCTAAATCCTTTTTTTTTGTCTACCAAATTTATTTTATTAGCAGTACGGGGACAATAAAGCCCGCTTGCACTCTCCATTTTCTCTGCGAGGTTTATTAGCGGTATGAGGCACAATAAAGCCCACTTGCATTTTACTTGCATTTTTCTTGGTGTGACGTAAAGTTGGCTATTGTGTGAAGATGTACAAAAACATGTACATATTCTCAAACAATGAGTCTGACATTTGGCCCCCAAAAAAATTAGAATTTTGTTGCACTTTTTGAGTGTTTGAGAAATCATTTTGTGTGATGTAACGTTTATTATATGATAGCAAGTTAGACCTTTTTAGTTCATGGAGTTGTTTATGGTTTGGAAATGGATTCTGCACCACAACAGTTGTAATAATGCCCATTAATGTAGATATTCATTTTACTGCAACCAAATAAACTGTTACTATTTTAAATTATAAACTATTCTTGAATTTAGCTATAGAAAAATGAATTTTACATTTATTAGTAAACACTATTTTACTAGTTGATTAGTTATGAGAGACAATTATCTATCCCAAAACTAAATTTTGAAGTATTTACTCAAGAAGATCAAGAAGATAAGAGTAGTAGAGATCAGCAGGAGAAAGAGAGAATTGTACTGAAAGGTCAGACAGTTTGTGATAGCAATGTCTCGTTAAGACTAGATAGCTAAAGTTTTCGTGTGAGAGAAGAATTTTCCTAGAATCCAAAATAGTGCGGGGAGAGATTTACTAGAATAGTAATCTCACTCTCTTGGGAGGAAAAATAAAGTGATGATATATTAGTAGACCAAATTCTAAAATAACATGTGAAATCTTCTTGTGTTGGGCATAGAATTTATTTAGATAAATAAGCTTATGTTCTGAGTTTACTAAATAAGTTAATCATCATAGACTGGTTGATTCAGGAAAATTATCATTGGGTTATTTGTGTACATTTCAAAAAAAAAGATTTTATTTCCTTAACTCTTCCATGAATTATACATTTACGAATAAAATGGTTAACAAAAAACTAATAGGAATTATCTTTATATTCATAATAGAAATTACAGTGCAAATACTAAAGAAGAATGAATAGTGAGTACTTAAATACAATTCAAGAAAAGAAAACTGACGCCGATTATGAATCAATAACAAGTAGAGCTAAATCTCAGACAGAGTTTTATAACATAGTATAATGAATTAACTCGAAAGAACCACACTATTCATAATTATGCATCAACTTAATCCAAAATTTCAGGTAAAACAATTACTATGTAGAAGAAATCGAAACTATTCATAGCTTCATGTTCACATAACTTAAAACCCAATAGAAAGCATAATTAAATAATCTTTTCCCTCATATATGAAATTACAGTCGTAAAACGAAAGTTGGCAAATAAATATTATTATACTCTGAAATTTGTAAAATAAGCACCAACAGAACCAAGACCCATATAAAGATTTAGAAATACTAAAGAGCAACATAACAGTTTCGTTCAAAGGTAACATGTAAATTGCAACACTAAGAAAATAAAATCAATAGCTAGTCTCGATTTTAGATTAGAAAAAAACAACAATATTTATACATTTAATTTACTAAATTTCAAAACCAAGAGAAAAACCCGAATTGAGAAGGATTGAAGTTCCCGATTGCTAACTCAATTATGGGTTAAAAACATTCACTGAGACTACATTAAGATTAAACAATGGAACTCTTCATATATTCGCCATGCCTTGACCAATAAGACTAAGGAAATGTGCACAATTTAGAAATGGAGATACACTATAGAAAAATAGCCAGAACATATATACATTTACATAAGTCCAAAAATGTGCCATTTAAAAATAGCCTTAATACACATAGTAGTGGCATGAAACGCCTAGATTTACGTGAACAATGAAATGGGTCGAGGTCGCACAAGTTAATTGTAGCTAAAAGGTACATAAAACATAGGTAATTTGATAATAACTCTAGACAATTGAGAAACCTACAAGAAATTAATCACTGTAATTCGAAAACCCCAACTCTCTGGCCACAAGACATTTCAACAGAAAAATGAAAAGGAGTTAAGTACCCGGTGCAAGGTAGGTTCGACCTATTGATAAATCAAGGCTGGTATGAGGGCTTCCCCACAACGCCGCTTAAAACACCTGAACCTGTAAAAATATTCCACCCAATCCAGATGGGTAACAACATTAGAACTCAGTCATATTGAAACTATAATAATGCTCAAGCAAAAGAAAAAAATGGAAGAGCTTACTCTGAGACTTACCATCAAAAAGCATGGTGAAAACCTTGTCGCAGAAGAATGGAATCAAAAGCACCAAGGAAATTGATTGAAAAATGCAAGACAAGCCAGAATAAAGTCATAATGTTAGAGGTCGGAGTTGGAATACAGGTGGACCACGGTTATGAGCAAGGTAACCTGAAGAAATGGAGCCGAACTATAAAACCCTGAATAGAGCCAGAGATAGTCTTTCTCTCGATAGTCACAAAGTCCAAACAGAGCCATTACTCTTAGGCAATGAAGGCCTATTTCCAACACCATCTCATCGAGAGAATAGCTAAGAATCATCGATGGGGAATACAATATCGAGGGCCACGTGAGCGCTGGATAATAAGGAGCACGTCGGACCACCACCTAGGTCGAAACAACCATAGTCAATAAATACATATGAGTCAAATGGTCAGTTTATGAGGTTGTGACCGAGCTTTATTTAAGTACCAGTCTGGGCATAGCACTAGGAAATAAATGTAATTCATTCAATCCATAAGTAAATCTATTTGTCTGTATAACTAATTCCGCCAACACTTATGAAACAAATAATTTAAATATACGTTAACAATGTCGACTATCAATTTCGTTATTTATTTTAATTATAGATTTTATTATTATTTCTATAATGATATCATAGATATATCATTTCCAAGAAATAGAGAGAGACAATGCTTTGGACGACATGGTAAATTTATATATATATATATATGCTATTATTAAGATGTGGATGTGTGACATATGGTATCAGAGCACTCATGTTTCTAAAACTGAGGCCTCTGCAATAAGGAATAACAAACTCAGTGATGTGCATGTAGGAGGTAGGGAGAAATCAACATTAGGAGAATTGGGAATCTACCAAACAGTTATGTAATGGGAACAGGACCAACATCATTTTAGGAAGGCAATCCTAAGGTTTTGGTGTAGCTGGGGGATGAGCTGCAAAATCTCAATACAAATATCGGTTGATTGTACAAGAATTGAAATGTGAAATGGCTTGACTCCGGACAAACAATGAAATATTGATGTAGGAGTAGGAAAAGATCCTAAAAATTCTATCAAATAGATAGAATCATCAGCCACTAGTCCCCAACCCTGACCACGACAATACGACAGGGGGAGAAGAGTTTCAAACTTAGAATGTGGAGACTAAAGGTGGTGAAGAAAACCAAGAAGAAGAATCAGATAATTTGTCTGACCACAAGACTCAGAAAAGACAGAAGATTCAACTCCAAGGGGAGTTTTGGAAAATCAAGCCTCCTCTCTTCGATGGTGAACAAGAAGAGGCAACAAAAGCATGGCTAATTAATATGAAGAAGTATTTCCAACTGTACAAGTATGATCGTAATTTGAATGCTCGTCTGGCCATTTCCCAGCTACAAGGGAAAGCCACATTGTGGTGGGAGGGAGTAAAAATAGTTCGTGGAGTCAATGAGAAAAACATAACCCAAGACAAATTTTAGAAATATTTTAAAGAAAAATATCTAACATAAATACTTTATGATGAAAAAGAAAAAGAATTTCATAATATCCCACTGGTCCAAATGACCATGGATGAGTTTATAACAAAGTTTACATCATTACTGTGATACGTCCCTTATATTCGTGAAGAAAAAGCAAAAGTATAGTGGTTTATCAATAGCCTTCCACTGTTCATGAAAGAGTGGCTGGAGTTTGACAACTCAAAAACCATGGACAAAGTTATTCGTAAAGCACATATATGCTACCGACAAAATAAACCAAAGGGAGATATGAGTAAGAGGCGAGCTAACAAAAAGGGAAGTAAATTTATTCTCAGCCGCAAGGGGAATAAGGACACGTCCCAAAAAGGATTATATAAATATCAAACTAATTGAAATGTGAATAAGAATCAAACCAGATTTAAAGAACCAGGCAAAACTAGGATGAATAAGCAAGCTGGCAGAAATGACGCAGAATTAACAAACAAACCACTTGTACAGTGTTGGGGATGTGAAGACCCATATTATGTCAAAAACTGTCCACACCGCAAGGGAGCAGATCAAATATCACAAATACAAGAGGCATCTACTATGGGAGAAGTGGCAAGGAGCATTCCTAAAATTAGTGCGGCCCTTGAAGATCATCACGTAGAATTTCAGCCAACCATGGTTGAATTTCAAGGTACTATTTTTGACCAAAATTGTTCTATTTTAATTGATCCCGGGGCCACTTTAAGTCACATTAGTCCCATGATAGTGGAACGATGTAAATTGCACGTTGTTAAATTTAAAAATCTGTGGTTAGTATAGCTAGCCATAGTGGCAAAAATGAGAGTTTTCTCTAATGTAAGTAACTGTACTTTAAAATTAGCTAATCAACCTATCATAGTTGATTTGAATGTGTTACCCCTAGGGTCATATGACATCCTTATAGGAATGGACTAGTTGGAAAAACATTGGTCCCTCATAAATTGTAAAACCAAAACTATTAGTGACAGGGATGAGGAAGGAGAGAGGGGGGAAATTCAAGGTGTTCAAAAACCTCTGCAATTAAGACCTATAACAGATTCCCAATTAGAAAAGTGCATCATAAAAGGCTGCCAAGTTTATGCAGTACAAGTAGGGTATGTTGACTCTAAAGATAAAATTGTTTCACTAGAGAATATACCTATGATACAAAATTTTCCAGATGTATTTCTTGAGGAAATTTCGGGTCTACCCCCAAAGAGAGACATAAATTTTACCATTGAGTTAATTCTAGGAGCTGCCCCAATTTCCCGAGCAACTGACTGAATGAGCATATCGGAGCTCACAAAATTAGAAATGCAACTTGAAGAGTTTCTTGATAAAAATTATATCAGTATGTCCCCTTGGGGAGCATCAATATTATTTGTTAAAAAGAAGGACAGAACCCTGCAAATGTGCATGGATTACCATCAGCTAAATAAGCTGACCATTAAAAACAAATACCCCCTCCCCCGTATAGAGGAGTTATTTGACCAGGTGAAAGGTGCGACCATATTCTCAAAGATCGATGTCCACTCTCGATATCACTAGATCAGAATAAAGGAGGAAGAATTACAAAAACTACATTCAGGACTCGTTATGGATATTATGAGTTCGTGGTTTTGCCATTTGGGCTAACTAGTGCCCCAACAACCTTCATGTGCCTCATGAACAACATATTCCATTAGTTCTTAGAAAAAATTGTATTAATCTTTATTGATGACACACTCATCTTCTCTCAGAACATAGAAGTAAATAAGGAGCATCTCCGTATTGTTCTGCAAGTCCTAAGAGAACACCAATTGTACGCCAAGTACAGTAAATGTGATTTATTTAAAGAGAAAATCTAGTACTTGGGACATGTCATCACCAAGGATGGAATCGTAGTAGATCCAGAAAAAATGAGAAACTATCATGGAATGGCCAATACCGAAGGATGTAGTTGACATAAGATCATTTGTGGGTCTAACAGAATACTATTGGAGATTTGTGGAAGGTTTTTCTAGTGTGACATATCCTATTACCTCTCTACAAAAGAAAGCAAAAGCCTTCAGATGGACCCCTGACTGTCAAAGGAGCTTTGATCAGCTCAAACATCTACTTACCACAATGCCCATTTTGAGGATCATTGATCCAAACATAGAATACGTGGTTTGTACGAATGGTAGCAAGGAAGGTGTAGGTGCCATATTAATGCGAGAAGGCAGGGTGGTTTCCTACGAGTCAAGAAAGCTTAAAGAGTACAAGCAAAAGTATTCAGCATATGAATTGGAGTTGAGAGCAGTGATTCATACCTTGAAGATGTGGCAGCATCACTTGTTGGGTAAAATTTTTTGTTAATGACTG
The DNA here is from genome assembly GCA_000404065.3 of Pinus taeda. Classification (NCBI taxonomy): domain Eukaryota; kingdom Viridiplantae; phylum Streptophyta; class Pinopsida; order Pinales; family Pinaceae; genus Pinus; species Pinus taeda. Next base: position 43,717 of record APFE031682454.1, on the reverse strand, counting down.
ATCACCATAGTTTGATTAACTACTTCAAACAGTCCATTTAAATGCTAGGAAAGCTCATTGGGTAAATTTCCTAAGTGAATTTGATTTCGAAATCAAAAATTTGAAGGGAAAAGAAAATCAGGTGGTAGATGCTTTAAGTCAAAAGGTAAATTGTTTATATGAAATTTCTTCTAGTGAATCACAAACTACCTTTTTTTAGCAGATTTAGTATATGAATCAACCATGCAAGATTCATTATATAAACATTTATGGCATAAATCAAAAATTTCAAACGACGATGAACAACAATTGGGATATGAAATAAATGAATAAAATTTGTTGATTTATAGGAAGAGGATATATGTGCCTAACCAGAAACATCTTAAAATTTTATTTTTAGATGAATATCATAAGACTCCTTATGTAGGCCACCATGGATACCAAAAAATGATTTCTGCTCTGTGGAAGCAATTTTACTGGCTTGGTATGAAGAAGGAGGTAGTAGAATATTTAGCCAGATGTCTGAGTGCCAGCAAGTAAAATCTGATCACCAACACCTAACGAGATTACTTCACCCTCTACCTATCCTAGAATGGAAATGGGAAACCATATCCATTGATTTCATTATTTGACTGCCTAAGTCAAAAAATTAAAATGACTCCATCATGGTGGTGGTGTACAAGTTGAGAAAGTCTACTCATTTTATACATGTCCAATCAACTTATAAATCAATACAAATTCCTAAGATTTTTATGCAAAACATTTTCAAATTACATGGAATCCCTAAGATTATCATTTTCGACGAGATGTAAAATTTACATTAGCCTTCTTGAAGGCCATTTTTGAGGGATTGGGCACACATCTACACTTCAACACTGCATATCATTCTAAAATGGATGGATAGATTCAGCGAGGAAATCAAGTTGTTGAAGACATGCTACAAACCTATGTAATGAACCAACCAGCTAAGTGGGAGGACTATCTACACTTGGTTGAGTTTGCCTATAACAACAGATACAATGCATCCTTACAGATAAGTATCTTTGAGGTATTAAACGCGTGCAACTGTAGGACACCTTTGAGTCGGAGTGGTCCAAAGGATAAGATGATGCTAGGGCCAGACATGTTAGAAGAAATGGAAGAGATGGTGAAAAAGGTATGAGTCAATTTAAAAGCTGCTCAAGACTGAGAAAAGAACTTTGTTGATTGGAAGAGGAGCTTCTGGGAATTACAACTAGGGGATCATGTCTACATTAGAGTACGAGCTAAGAAAAAAACCTTGTAATTGTCTGGATGTGCTAAATTAGCACCCCGATTTTGCGAGCCTTTCCAAATCCTAGCTCGAATCAGACTGGTGGCTTACCAGATTTCCTTTCCTAGTCACATTCATGTACACAATATCTTTCATGTTTCTCTACTTAAGAAATATGTTTATGACGTTAATCACATAATCAAATGGCAAGACATTCAGGTAATGTATATATTTGTCCCAAAACTAAATTCTGGAGTATTTACACAAGAAGATCAAGAGGATAATGGTATCTAAGATCAACAAGAGGAAAAGAGAGAGTTGAGCTAAAAGGTCAAATAGTCTGCGATAGCTATGTCTGGCTAAGACCAGATAGCTAGGAAAACAAGTTTCTCGTGGGAGAGAATAATTTTCATGGGATCAAGAATAACATGGGGGAGATTTACTGGAATAGTAATCTCACAACTAGGAGGTAAAATAAACTGTAGGTCTATTAGTAGACCAAATTCTGGAACAACATAACTTGATAAGTGAAATCTTCTTATGTTAGGCATAGAATTTATTTAGATAAATACGCTTATGTTTTGAGTTTACTAAATAAGTTAATCATCATAGACTAGTTAATTCAAGAAAATTATCAGTAGGTTGTTATGGTTAATTCAAGAAATTTTTTTGATTAGGTAAATATTTTTGGATTCTAATTTTAGTTAAATGACAAGCAAAGTTTATGAGGGTATTGTTATCAATGTTATAATACTTTTAAATTTTTTCTACATTCAAATTTTGGAGCTTTCCGGTGATAGTGTGAAAACTATCATTTTGAGTCATTGAAGTTGTTTCATGCATGTTCTCTAACTTTTTCTAAGTGTTAAAGTTCCTTTCTAAAGAAGCCTGAAGTGTTGTCTTTTGTTAAAGGTGGCATTGGTGCACCTTTAAGAGGCAACTCAAGTGCACACTCTTACATTGGTTGATCCTATTTGTTATTAGAACATGCGTTAGACACATTCTCATGGCATAACACATCTTTTGCTTGTAGTCGACACTTGTTTTGTAATGATATATCTTAGTTGTTGCACTTGGAGATAAGTGCCGTTTTACTATCATTTTGTTGTATGCATGTTGGTTTTGGGTACAATATATCTTGTCACTATGTGTATGGGTGTATATGTGTCTGAGATCATGTTCAAGGCTTGTTATATTCTCTCACTCTCTTGTCCCATTGATATCACACTTACTCAATTTTAGAGTTCTTCTTTGTCCTCACCTCTTGCACAACTCATGAGAACATTCAACTTCTAGCTAAGTGATGAGTGTAATGTGCATTCCTAAGCCTAAGTGATGAAATCCTTACCTCCTGGACCTAAACATTACGCCCATCTAGTGGACATCATCCTTGACTGTGCATTGAGAAACCTCAAAGCACAGGCAATCAACCTTACTTCCTACACTTTTCCATTGCATGAGTCTGGACTAATCCTACCCTGAATTGCACACTACACATTCTTAGTGGATGGTAGTTCCATTTCTGAAACCTTACAGTACTCAATTATGCAATCCCTTTAGCCTCTTCCTCAAACTTGCGTCAATTATGCAATCCCTTTATAGTGCCCAAACTTGCGTCCCTTGTCTCGTAAAGTTTCCTTCTGCATAATGCCTAGATTAACATTGCCTTCACTGCACACTACACACTTTCATTGAGAAGTAGGGCCACCCTTCAACCCTTCCAGTTCTTAACATCGCAATCCCTAGACTCATCTCCTCAAGCATTGTGCACTGTGTATTCTCAGTGAGAAAGGATGCCTTCTCTGCCTCCAAGATCTACACAATGTGCATAAGCTTGCCTCTTCCTCCTTTGCTACTATACACTACACACCCTTAGTTCTCAGTCCCTCAATCATTTCCTCTTGAACCCATGAACTACGCCCAGTAATGCCTCCCTCTATGCCCTTGTTCCGTTTTCCCATCACAGTCAACATCTTGCATCAGAAAAAAAGGTAGATTAGGTGATTCTGGGACTGATATTGTCTTTCCAAGGGTGAACTCTATTTGTAAGTGTTATCATCCTAACATGCAAATATGAGGCTTAAGGAGGACATCAAGGAGAACTTACAAGAAGAAACTTGTGGAAGTGAAATAAAAAGGTATCATCAAACGTGAAAATAAACGAACTATAAACTATGATAGATGGATGAAGATTGGGATGACATGGAAGACCCTAATGTTATAACCAACTGATTTTGGAGGATGAATATGAAGACATATAAGAAAGATATATCATGAAGGATAAGAATACATAGCAACAAAGAGGGGAACTTGGCATTGATACATTACAATGAATTCTTTGTCACATTCGCCAAATCATGGCTTCTCAAATTACCGTCATAAAAGTCTTAAGTTGTCCATGTATTTTTCCATAATTCGTGGAATCTAATTTTGTATTTCCAAAAATAAGATAATGGAAAATGCATGGAATCCCAAGGGCCACACATGGAATTTGGAAAGTCTCTAGGAATTCCTAGAGCCATGTAGGAGCTCAAAGATCACAAAGAAGCTCAAATGTCACATGGGAGCTCAAGAGTCATGAGGGAGGTGAAGAGTCACATGGGAGGTGGAGAGTCACCTCATTTTCTATAAATAAACCCTCATAGCTTGAGTAAACGAATTTTCACCTTGGCTTTGTGTTGATGGTGCTAGACCCGCCAACATGTCAGGGGATCTCCCTGGTAAGAAGTACCAACTAGACCTCAGATTGTTTGGTGTAGGAGTCCTAGCAATAGGTCGTACGGTATCACCTTGAATGTGGTTGCATGCAGAGGTAAGTAGGATGTCCTTGTTGGTAGTAATGGTGTGACCAGTATAGCAAGTTAAGGAAGGTGCATGAAGGGTTCTAACACACAGAAAGTGGGGTGAGTGCATCCCTTGGAAGCCTGTGAAAGAATGTGACTAAGAAAGGAACACACGAGCAAAGATGCATTACGAATAGGAATGTAGGTTAGCCAATGATCCAAAGTGATGGTTAAACCAATAACAAATCTTAGTAAGATCATACATACATATAAAGAAAAATTTCATACATACATGCGTAATCAAACATATACATATATCATTAAAGTAACCAATATAGTTGAGATAAACAACAACATATGCATGAAATGTGCTAGCTCTGTATATTAAAAGTGAAATTTCCAATCATACAATACAACCATGACCAACCACTAGTCCTGATAATAGAATGTTCCAGTTACTTCCACCTACTCCTCCAAAGAGATGTACTAGATCTACACTGTGGAGAAGTCAAGGCTCATTACAATACACTCCAAGCTCTCTGCAAGATAATCCTATAGGAAGCTTGGCTCCCCAAAATCCTGTACAATGAGTTATGAGGTTCTATAAATAGAAAAGGGTGGGGTGACCCTTGACATTCCCCTTTGTGATTTTTCATCTACCCTCATGACTCTATAACTACTCTATGACTATTACATTCAACTATCGACACTTGGAATTTAACTTTACAAGATGTTACATACAATTTGCACATGTACCCATTTGAGAAAAAATGGACTTGATCAATCCATGCAAGACATCACTAAGACTCAGAAGACTATGGGAAGACCAACTCTTCGACATCCTTGCAATGGTTGATGGTGGCGAATTAATGCCAAGATTGGTAATCCATGATGGTGTCCATGTACTCTCTGGTGACATCTTTCGGGAAATACATTCTTGCCTCTGTTGCATCTAGGTACACTAATTTGCCTCCTCTGTCCAACTTGTCTGATAACATGTGCATAATCATCTTGAGTGCAGGCATACTAGCGACATACTAATGCATAGTGCCTGTGTTGATCGCTAAGTCTGTGTTGGTGTCTATGTACATCAACTCGTCAAAGTACATGTCCAACTCTAGTTAGACTTGATTCTTAGTCTTTGCCTCGGTGAATGTCCCAATGGATGGGATCACATGCATGTGCATAACAACATCCATGCTTCTGAACATTGTGCATGTGAAGCCTGCAAACTGGAGATGAGTTGGAGGAGTTCCTCATAGTTACAGATTTGACTGCAGATGTGTGCCTTAAAATCTACCGCCTTGGACTTCATCATCGTGGGAAAGTGTAATGGGGATCCCTTGTGTCCCATTGTCCATGTTTTCATGTGGTCGAAGATAGTGTACAAATATGACAAGATGCGTGCTCTCCTAGCATAGTTCTACCGTGAACCATTGAGATGGACAACTGAATTATGCATGGTGAAAAATATAGAATACAACATTTGCATGACTATCTCGAGAGACGATACCTTATTCAGTATTTCTCTCTTCAACACTTCTCTGCAAGATGTTGTAACTTGTTCTCCTCCATGCCTGGCCATCTATAACTCCTAAGCCATTTGCACATCCTCTGCTATCAAGAAGTGAACACTCGATCTGGTGGCTTCAGTATATGATTGGTAGCATTGGCCAATTCTGTTGGATTCTTGTGCATGTCATATGCGATCACTCATTCTTAAATTTGCGTAGGACATGCGTGGACATCGAGAGTAGTCACTCTGCGTGATTGCACAACTCTATGTTGTGACTCATTGAATGATATGTTGTGCATCTCTACTTCTAGATTGTCTTCAAGGATCTCAGTATCTCCTTGATCGCTTAGGACTTGCTTTACTTCCAGATTTGGTGAAGTTGGTGGGTTGACCTCTTAGTTGTATGGCGTGAGTTCAATGTCATGTTCTGACTTTGGCTGCTCCATCTCCATATCCATCTACTCAAGTATCTGTTCAATATCTTGAGTGAAGTTCCGCTCTTGCGACTCTTCACCCTGTCTACTTTGTGATAGCTGCTTGGATGAGTCTATAAATTGTATGGGTGCAATTTCATCAATATGTTCATGTTGCAACTCCTATTATGGTTGTCCCTGCTACGCTTCCTTCTCTTGTCTATGTAGCTATTGTTCTTCCCGGAGTTGTTGCTTCAACTCTTGCAACTCCTTCACTGTATCCTCCATCCTCTGTTTCTCTTTCTACATTTGTGCCTTCCTCCTATCACGTTGTGTCCTCTTTGCCACTATCTCCAAAGCTACTTTCAAAACAAGTGGATCTACTTTGAACTTACAGCTTTGTTCTGCCTCTGCATTGTCGACAACCTTTCTCTTGCCTTTATGGATGATGTTGCTTCTCTTTGCTTTACTAACCTTTCCACAGCTATGTCGACTCGTTCATTGAGCCTAGAGAAGTTGTCACAGTATCTCCATGGGCCTTCCTCAGGCCATTGACACACCTCGTGGATCCATGGAAACCACACTCAAACAATTTTCTTTCACCAAGAAATGCGGGTTATACAAATTGAAACTCCCGGTGCTGAAAGTAAATCTTTTGACCTCATTAGTCTCATCATCGGCATGCTTAAGATTTCGTATCTTGTACAACTAGATCTGCAACAGAAGAGTGGGCTAGGGTGCCTTCTTCTTTTGATGTAGTCTAGATGAGAGTCCTATCGAGATGTGGTACGACACTTCTTGCATGACGAGATTGTCCATGGAAAACTTCGGTAAAACATGCAGATGCTTCTTCTCGTTGTACATCCGTATGAAGGTGCCAAGAGGTGAGGCATACCAATTCGCTATGTCAATCAATGCCTCCATTGCTTCCTGTGACATGTAAGATGGATCTTGCTCAAATCTCATCTTGTACACCAAGGTGACAAAATGGTCTGACAACTGTGTGATGACTCTGTGGAAGTTGCATTGGGAAAACAATCCACAGTAAGTGTATACATAGGTTTCCAATGATGTCCATGCCCAACTCAAGCCTGAGAACTGCTGACAGGCACATATTACATTTAGAATGTATGTGGACATGTATATTTCTACTTGCTAACCTTTGGGCCGCTTCCAGGATTCTATTACTTGTTCCTTTAGCCTGTGAGCCAACATGTTGGACGAGTTGCATGGTCTTCCTTCACTGGTTAGTTGGTCCAACACAATCACCCAACTTTGCGGGAAGGTCTTTGTTCTCTCTTGGCCGTATAAGCACCATGCGAATATGAACAAGTATTGATATGCCTCCCACAGTATCTTCATCTCATAAACCTGCTTAGGTGTCATCCTGAACTTGGCTGGCTCCTTCACCTAGCTCTTTAAGATATCCCTGGACTTTGTACTGTTGTTGGGTCTGCCGAAGGGTGTCTCCTCTATGATCACCGGCTGCGACAAGTGGTAGATCTATTGATAGTTCTATGCCATGAATGTAGCAAGCTTTGTTCGACTGACACTTCTTTACACCATCATCTCGGGATTAGTGTGCAAGACCGTCCAATGTATCATGTCCATCCATGGAAACATGGGATACCTACATGCAATCCGGTACATGCCAGACTTGTGAATATTCACATAGACCAAGCGGTATTCTAGATCTTCCCCAAATGTGCCTGAGAATGTATCCTTGACATCCTCCCATTTCAACTTGATGTATTTTTCTATGAGCAACTTGGTGTCTTCGTAAATCGGAAAAATCATAGACACTTTCTCAACTGCATCTCTAGTTGCAATTTCAACTGTGTCCTTTGACCTTGCTCTCTTGGAGGCCATCGAACCTGAACTATTGAGAGATAGCCAAAAGCTTGCAATACCTGGAGAAATGGTGACATTCATGGTAAGAAATCTGTCAGTTGAAAACAAAAGCAAACTTGAGGACTGACATGCAACATACCAGGGAGACTGATGACTAGAACAACCCTTTAAATTTTTCCTTATTCTCTCCTTCCCACCAGTTGTATAAAACAGCATCGATATATCATATAACAATCCCAACCACCTCGACATGCTTTCACCTTCTTTATCTCCCTCAACAACTTCTTCCATAATTAAAACGCTTCCCTTCGTTGGTGTTTCCTCGTAGCTTCTTCTCAACAATTTCACACACTCCTCGTCCACCCAGTCATGGAGGATCCACTGTAGTAAATGTCATTAGAATATTATTAGCCCTTAACAAATCCACTGCAGTAAATGACAATAGAAATGTATTGGTCCTCCTCAACATGTAGAGATAATAATAATGGCACAAGTAAATTCCTTATGTAAACATAATACCATAGATGAAATCGTGACCTTCATCATGACTACATTGGTAGAAGGTATGTGCTCAAACATATTTCCCTCCATATGCTGCACTCCTACAACACTCCCTCGTTCCCATTCATAAATCATCATCAACTTGCTATCATGTTATATATATCAACAAATTTATTATATTAATGGTGACCAACATTACTAATCTAATTACCAATTATGGGAGGCGCAATGGCAATGACATGAGGCAGATCGAGATTAATCCCATGAATGTGTGAATGTTCCTTCACAATGATGGACAAGGTAGAGCCCATACCTCCTCCAACGTCTGACAACGTCAAAATACTCTTAAACCCATCTTCATACATCTTCACCACGAAAGTTGTGACAGATCTAGTGTTAGTGGCCATGGCCTCGTTGAAAATCTTGTTGAATTCAGGATTGTTGCCCAGGTATTCGTAGGGATCCATACCATGAGCTTTGTTGACTCTGTAGCAGCCCTCCAAGATAGATTCATGCAAGTGTTGAAAGGCTTCTAGGTAGACGTTGTTTGCTATCACGAGCAAGAAAGACCCACATGACTGCTCATTTCCTTCATGCACCAGCAGCTTCAAAATGCCTATCAAGCCAAAATTTATTTTCCTGGTGTCTGCATCATATGGTTGATCGTGCTCTTCTTGTTCAGTGAAAACATCATTGACCATGATTGCCCATGGTTTACTATGGTCAAATGTGTTAACCATGGTTTGACCAATTTGACCATAGTTTTCTATCATAGATTATAGTTGTCCATGTAGATAATGGATGGTCACGGTTGGCAATGTTCAACCATGTACCTTTATTGAGCATGTTTGACCATTTTAACCATGGTTGACCATGATTTTCCAATCTCAATTATAGTTGACCTAAGATGACCATGGCTGGTGATGGTTGACCATCGTTGACTATTGTTTACTATGGCTAACTAAAGTAGACTATGGTTTACGTGTTTGACTATGGTCAATCATAAGACTAGAGTCAATAATGGTTGATGATGGTTGGCAATGTTAACCATTGTTATCTTCGGGCTACCATAGTTGACTATGCTCAACCATAGTTAACAATGTAGTAAACCATGGTGACCTTAGTTGACTATGATTGACCACAATGACTATGGTTGACAATGGTTCACTATGGTTGACATGGTTAACTATGGTGACTATGGTTCGTAGAATATGACCATAATTGCTCATGGTCAACTAATGTTGATAATGGTTGTCCCTGGTTCACTATACGCTAACTATGGTTGATCAAAGATTACCATGCTTTCTCATGGTTGACTATGATTTCCTATGGTTGACTAAAATTGACATGGATGACTATGGTTGACCATGGTTATCCCCAGTCAACCATGATACCCTAAACCCTAAACTCTAAACCCTCTAGTGCTATGGATGATGTTGCTTCTCTCTGCTTTACTAACCATTCCACAACTATGCCGACTGGTTCATTAAGCCTAGAGAAGTTGTGACAGTATCTCCATCGACCTTCCTTAGGCCAATGACACACCCCGTGGATCCATGGAAACCACACTCGAACAATGTTCTTTCACCAAGCAATGCGGGATATACAAATTGAAACTCCTGGTGCTGAAGGTAAATCTTTTGAACTCATTAGTCTGAGCATTAGCATGCTTAAGATTTTGTATCTCATACAACTCGATCCCCGACAGAAGAGTGGGATAGGGTGCCTTCTCCTTTTGATGTAGTCTAGATGAGAGTCCTGTCGAGATGTGGTATGACACTTCTTGCATGACGAGCTTGTCCATGGAAAACTTCGGTAAAACATGTAGAGGCTTATTTTCGTTCTACATCCATATGAAGGTGCCAAGAGGTGAGGCATACCAATTTGCTATGTCGATCAATGCCTCCCTTGATTCTTGTGACATGCAAGATGGATCCTACTCAAATATCATCTTGTACACTGGGGTGACAAAATGGTATGAAAACTGTGTAATGACTCTGTGGAAGCTGCATTCGAAAAACAATCCACAGTAAGTGTGTACATAGGTTTCACTAATGTCCATGCCCAACTCAAGATTGAGGACTATTGACGGGCACATATTGCATCCAAAATGTATATTTTTGTTTGCTAACCTTTGGGCCGCTGTCAGGCTTCTGTTACTTGTTCCTTCAGCCTATGAGCCAATATGTTGGATGAGTTGCATGGTATGCCTCCACTGGTTAGTTGGTCAAACGCAATCACCCAACTTTGTGGGAAGGTCTCTATTGTCTCTTGGCCATATAAGTGGCATGAAAAGGTGACCAGGTATTGATATGCCTTCCACAGTATCTTCATCTCGTAAACCTAGTTAGGTGTCATCCTGAACTTGGCTAGCTCCTTCACCCAACTCTTCAAGATATCCCTAGAGTTTGCACTACTGTTGGGTCTACTGAAAGGTGTCTCCTTTATGCTCACCGGCTGTGATAAGTGGTACATCTATTGATAGTTTTGTGCCCTGAATGTAGCAAGCTTTGTCCCGCTGACACTTCTCAACACCATCGTCTTGGGATCAGTGTGCGAGATGATCCAATGTATCATGTCCATCCATGGAAACATGGGATACCTACATGCAATCTGGTACTTGCCAGACTTGTGAATATTCACATAGACCCAGTGGTCTTTCATATATTCCCCAAATGTGCTTGAGAATGTATCATTGACATCATGCCATTTCAACTTGATGTCTTTTTCTATGAGTAGCTTGGTGTCTTCGTAAATTGGAAAACTCATAGACACTTTCTCAACTGCATCTCTAGTTTCACTTTCAACTTTGTCCTTTGACCTTGCTCTCTTGGAAGCCATCGAACCTAAACTGCTGAGAGACAGGAAAAAACTTGCAATAGCTGGAGAAATGGTGACATTCATGGCAGGTAATCTGTTAGTTGAAAACCAAAGCGAACTTGATGACTGACATGCAACATACCAGGGAGACTGATGACTTGAACAACCCTTTGAATTTTTCGTTGTTCTCTCCTTCCCACTAGTTGTATAAACCATCATCGGTATATCATATAACAATCCCAATCGCCTCCACATGCTTTCAGCTTCTTTGTCTCCCTGAACAACTGCTTCCACAATTAACACCTTTCCCTTCACTGGTGTTTCCTCGTAGCTTCTTCTCAACAATTTCACACACTCCTTGTCTACCCTGTCATGGAGGATCCACTGTAGTAAATGACAATAGAAAATTATTGGTCCTCCTCAACATGTAGAAATAATAATAATGGCACAAGTAAATTTCTTATGCAAATAGAAGACCATAGATGAAATCGTGACCTTCATCATGACTGCATCGACAAAAGGTATGTGCTCCACTCCTACAACACTCCTTTGTTCCCATTCATAAATCATCATCAACTTGCTATCATGTTATATATATCAAAAAATTTATTATGTTAATGGTGACCAACATTACAAATCTAATTACCAGTTATGGGAGGCGCAATGGCAATGACATGAGGTAGATCGAGATTGATCCCACGAATGTGTGAATATTCCTTCACAATGATGGAGAAGGCAGAGCCCATAACTTCTCCAACGTCTAACAACACCACCATACTCTTAAACCCATCTACATACATCTTCGCCACGGAAGCCATGATAGATCTAGTGTTAGTAGCCATGGCCTCGTTGAAAATCTTGTTGAATTCAGGATTGTTGCCCAGGTATTCCTAGGGATCCATACCATGAGATTTGTTAACTATGTAGCAGCCCTCCAAGAGATATTCATGCAAATGTTGAAAGGATTCTAGGTATACGTTGTTTGCTATCAGGAGCAAGAAAGGCCCACATGATTGCTCATTTCCTCCATGCACCAACAGCTTCAAAATGCTCGTCAGGCTGAACTTTATTTTCTTGGTGTCTGCATCATCTGGCTGATCACACTCTTCTTGTTCAGTGAAAGCATCATTGGCCATGATTGCCCATGGCTTACTATGGTCAAATGTGTTAACCTTAGTTTGACCAATTTGACCATAGTTTTCTATCATAGATTACAGTTGTCCATGAAGGCAATGGATGGTCATGGTTGGCAATGTTCACCATGGCTAACTAAAGTAGACTATGGTTTACCATGTTTGACTATGGTCAATCATAAGACTAGAGTCAATAATGGGTGATGATGGTTGGCAATGTTAACCATTGTTATCTACGGGCTACCATAGTTGACTATGCTCAAATGTATTTAACAATGTAGTAAACCATGGTGACCTTAGTTGACTATGATTGACCACAATGACTATGGTTGACAATGGTTCACTATGGTTGACATGGTTAACTATGGTGACTATGGTTCACAGAATACGACCATAATTTCTCATGGTCAACTAATTTTTATAATGGTTGTCCATGGTTCACTATATGCTAACTATGGTTGATCAAAGATTACCATGCTTTCTGATGGTTCACTATGATTTCCTATGGTTGACTAAAATTGACATGGATGACTATGGTTGACCATGGTTAGACTTAGTCAACCATGATCAATCTTGGTCTACTATTATGAACCATGGTTTGGTTTTTGTTTGTCATACTACAATGTCGATATTTTGTTTGTCACATTACAATGTTGATTCTAATTTGTCATATTTTGATGCAATTTTTTTCTCATCACTTGCAATGTTAACTTTTGTTGATCAAATTGTGGTACAAATTTTTATTTTTTCTAATATTGCATCATTGATTTTTTTATACATTATACCTTTGATGTTTAAATGTCACATTCTTATCTTAATTTTTTAACATGGTTATTTATTGTCAATTGTGGTTGACCATGGGTGGACATTCTGGACCATGGTTGTTAATGTTTAACTATAGATGCATATGGTTTACCATGTTATCTATGAATTTCCATAACAACCATGATTGACCATAATTGAGTTGGCTTGACCATGGTTGAATATGGCTTCCTCATTGAAAAATGTTATAAAAGTTATGTTAATATATTAGTATGAAAGTTATATTACTATTGATATTATCAATAACCTTATTAATAAACATTTTTAATATCAATATCAATATTAATATTGATATTAATCCTTTTTAAACTTAAATATTAAATAATCCTTAAATCCTTTTAGATATAAACCTTGGTAAACCTTATTATAAAATCATCTTAATAAATCCTTTTAAACCTCATTAATATTAATACAAAAAGATTTCAATCCTTGGCTATGGTTGACTATAGTTGAATATGGTTGATTATCATAGTTTTATCCATCATCTGACCAAACAATCCAACAAGTATATTTCTCATCGAGATCGCCCTACATGTTTCCTCACTAACAACCATGTATTCTAGTTTTGTCGAGTTGAGTGCCACGGACCTTTGCACCCAACACTGAAAATTCCATTTGATGTACTCTTTCAGCCTAATGGACTTCATGGCCAATCTACATCTGTGAAGCCACATAGCTTCACTCCCTCTATTCGTCTACACCATAGGAAAAACTGGGTAGTTCCTCTAAGGTATCATAGAACATGCTTAGCTTCCATCTAAAATAATTTGTTTGGCATAAACATAGTTTTTCTTAGCTGGTTGACTACGTAGCACATATCTAGTCATGTGTTCATAAGATACATTAGTGAACCCACCAATTTCCAGTAAATAGTATCATTGACTTCCTCACCTAAAGTTGCATCCTCTTTCCTCCAGTTGGTCACTAGAGGTGTCTCCATGGGTTTCCAACTATCCATGTGGAACCTCTGAAGTATCTACTTGGCATACTTTCCCCGAGAGACAAACAATTCCCCATCACCTTTCCATACTTCGAACCAAGGAATTAGTGCATAAGACTCATGTCCTTCACTTAAAACTCTCTAGTAAGGTCCTCCTTGCAAGATCTAATAAGTTGTTCATCTCCAGTTAAATTCAGGTCATCAACATATAAGACAATAATAAAGAAATCACCTTCTACTAAGATATGGTAGAGGTTTGTTTCCACTTCACTTTTGGTGAAGCCCCAAACTGGTGAGATAACTATAGATCCTAGTGTAGCAAGCACAAGGTACTTGCATGATATTGTACAACAATCACTCGAGTTTGCACACATGAGACTCCCGATCAAAAGTATCGAAGCCTTTTGGTTGCTCGATGTTCAACACTTAGTAATTCCATTGAGGAATGTTGTTTTTAAATCCATTTGGTGGATATTCTTCCCCATCTATGCGACCAGAGCAAGAATTGATATGATGGATGACTACCTTGCTACAAGAGAAAATGTATCCTCATAGTTAACCCCCCCAACTTGAGAGTACCCCTTGGCGACAAATATGGTCTTGTACTTTTCTATGCTTTTGTGTGTTATATGCTTTACCTTGAAGATCCATCTCGAACCCACAAATAATCTATCTGCTAGTCTTGGGACCACTTCAAATACATTGTTATTTACAATGGATTCATATTCCTCCACCATTGCATCAACCCATATAGGTTTCTCTAATACTTCCTTGAAAGAGGATGGCTCAGTCTCTATAAGCTCAGTCATTAGAGCCATGTAGATAGTGTACTGATCTAGTGTCCTTCTCTACCTGCTGGTTTTAAGGAGAACCCACATTCTCCCGCAGATCCTGCCTCAAGTTTCTCAACTTCCCTGGTTATTTTTCTACCTTCTCTAGATGATTATTCTTGAGTGAGCGTTTCCACTTTCTATTCCTCAACTTGTGGTTTCTCCACAATTTCTTGAGGTTCCTCCTTTGGAAATAAAACCTCCTCTTCTAGTGGGATATAAAGCTCCCTCTTAAGAGAGCACTGCATCGCTTTGTCTTCATCAAATTTTACATCCCTTCGCACAACTGCCATTATGAGGATTGACAGGTAGACATGGTAGTTGTGAGAAGTTTCTGTGTAACCCACAAAGACCCCCAATTCTACTATCAGCTCTAGCAACTTCCTTGGTTCTTTGGAGACATGGAAGTAAATAGAGGCTCTAAAAATCCTAAAGTGCAACATAGCCATCCTTCGCCCTAGAAAGCCTCCTCCAGTGTAATCATGTCGAGAATCTGATGAGGAATCTTGTTCTAAAAATAGACTGTTGTGTTGCTTGCCTCAACCCACAAATGCATAGGTATGCATTAATCCTACAACATCTCCGCCTTCCAAAATGTTATGTTTCTTTCTCTCAGCCACCCAAATTTGTTGTGGGCTGAGGAGTGTTTTTAAATCTCCTCTAATGCCTTCCTTTGCACAATTTTTTTTGAACTCATTTGATATGTACTCATCTCCATTATCGCTCCTAAGATCCTTCACCTTCTTTCCCGTTTCTTTATCAACCAATGCCTTGAATTCTATGAACTTGGAGAGTGGCTCATCCTTGTTCTACATGAATAAGATCCAACATTACTGTGAGAATCCATCAATAAAAATGACAAAATATTTATACTTTTTAGTGGAGGCTATTGACAAAGGTCAACAAACATTAGAGTGGATCCTTTCAAGGACTGCATTTGCTTTGTTCTCCTAATCATGGAATGTGGATTTTGTGTACTTCCCGAAAGTACATCCTTTAAATACATCCTAATGCTCAAGTGGTCCTTTGGGAAAGCATATGTTTATCTATTGTATGGTCTTCAAAGTTCCATGACAGAAATGACCAAGTATTCTACGCCAAAGTTCACTGACATTGTGATTCTACACCTTTTCCACCTTTGTGATCAATGTAGCAAAATCCTCTACATATAGCTTGTATGGGTTCTTAACATGAACCCTAATCTAATCCACCTGTCTTGTGGCTACATGTCTCATGAATTCCTTTCCTTTGTTTAATATCACATCGTAACTACAATTTTCCAAAAATACAACAGAGAAGAGATTTTCCTTTAGACCTAGAACGAACATGACATCCTTGAGCATGAGGGGGGAGCCTGACTCCCTCTGAAAATCAACTCCACTAATATTGGTCTGTCATCCCCCATATTGATGTGTATTTGCAAATATTTCTCCTCCAAGTGAGTCAAAAAATATGTATTTCCTGACATGTGGAATGAGGCACCTAAGTCCAAGTACCACACACTGCCCATCACCGTGATGGCCATACATGAAACGAGGGTAAATTCAAGCTTGAACTATGAAGCCAAAGCTTCACCTGCTCCTCCTCCATAGGTCTTCTTTCTTTCCTTCTTGTGTAGACACTTTGTGGCATAGTGCCAAAATTCATCAAAATGGAAGCATTTAATTTTGACAAATGTTTCTTCTTTCCCCCTTGACTAGATTCTAGTTTGGATTGGGATTTCCTACCTTTTATGTTCTTTTCCTTTCGGGCCAATGAAAATTTTTCTTCATCATCACCCTTGGATGAACTCCCATATCTAGTATTCTGGCTTATTTCCTCTTGTAGAAAATCATAACATAAGTTCTCCCAAATCCATAGTTTCTCCCTCCCATTTACTAAAATAGCTATGCCAACTCTTGGGAAGGCCTAAAAGGGGTAAGGTTAGCAAGTTTTCTTTCAGGACATTAATGTTGGCCCCGTCAAGTTCAACATGAGACAATGTAAGCTTGCTAAGATACTATAGAATTGTGTTAATCTTTTGCATGTTGATACTTCAATGTTTATCCTTGAGTGCCAGCTTCTGATGGTCACTATTATTGTCAAACAATTATCAATACTTTCCACATCACGAATAAAGTTTATTTTCCATGGAAATTCGAGATAATATAATCTTGTACTTCGTCCAAGGTTATTCTCCTTGCCTTCGCTACATCTTTCTTCCATTAAACAAGGTTTTGGGCATTCCATGCTTGAGGTTTTGAAATATCTGTCTTAATGTATTCTAGGAATCCATTGCCATCGAATACTACCTCAGTGTGGTCCTTCCATGCAACGAAATTAGAGGTTCCTTCCAAGGCATACTCTAGCCTTAGTCCATTGAAGGCCAACTTCTCAGCCTTGACACTGATCTTCAAATTCAAACTTCTGAGAAGCAACTTTGAATTTCCTGCTATAATGTGAATCAAGCTCTGATACCATGTAGAGATTAGGATGTAGATTTTCAATTGTTCATGGATTTTTAATCAAAATCAAAAGACACAAACCTACACTACTACTTTGTGGACATTATTTCACAATTTAGAACAATAAACTCAAACATGCAAGAAGAAATAACACACATGAAACAAATATTTTTATTTGGGGAAATAAATATGCTGAAAACTCCAATTCCTTTCTGCATTAATCAAATGAATAGAGATGTATTACACATGCTTTTCTCAACTGAGCTCACCCTGCAAGTGCACAACCTATCTCCCTACTCACTAAAGGCCTCTAACCCATACTTAGTCAAATCTTGCCCCAGCTTCAACTACTGTTTCCTTGTTTTATTCCTTGAGGAATTAGCCCCTATTATTTAGGAAATTTTGTCAATTAAATTGTGCAATTTATTTATGTTGGTCATTTGACTACATGCAACATATGTACACTCAAGTCTAGTCTATAACTGATGTTACATTGCCTTGGAATCTCCACCTAAACTGGGTAACTCAAAGTCTCTGCATTCACTAGATATTTTGGGTTGATTAATGAGTTAACTAGATGATCCCTGAGTTTTAATGAAGTTCCAGTTCTTAACACACCTTCCACTAGTTCCTCCAAAGGTTGGAACTGGTTTAATTGAAAAAAAAAAACTCAGATAACTGATCTTGATTGCTACAAATTTGAAATCAAACATGCATAACTGAACTCTAACTCCTCCAAATCGAATTTAATAAGTAAATTGGGTTACACATGCCATGTCACACAAGTTAACATCATCCAAGTTGTTTGTTGATGAAGAAATTCAATTTTTCTCAATTAAATGGGGGAAAATAAAATTGAGAATTTATTGATGCATTTTTCAAAAACATCGAAATCATGGTGGGGCCTGTATCGAGACAATCTGTACAGAAACATCCCTCCTTTTTTATGTTGGGGATTTTGGTTAACGTGGAACAAGGAAATATTCAGGGATCAAGTCTCGCCACCAATCCTCATTGCATCAGAAATTACAACAATTTACTCTCTAATGCTAGCGAAGGAATAAATCTCATACCCTAGGGTGTCAATAGTGGATGATATAAACAATGAAATCCATTAGGCCTATTTTGATGGAGTATGCAATAAACAAGAAAGGTGTGGTGGAGGGACAACTCTTCACTTCAACAAGTCACATCACCTAAAGCTAAAAATAGGTTTGGGAAGGGGGAAAAATAACTTCGTAGAGATTCTAACCCTGAAATTACTTATGTCCTGGGCTTTGGAGATGGGATGCAAATCTTTACAAATATTTGGAGACACCCTAAATGTGATAAATTGGTTCAACATTGTCGATAGACACCACAACCATATTTTTTCTACCTATTTTAGAAGAAATATTACAACTAAAATCATCTTTTGATTTTGTTTCTTGTGGTCACATATACAAGGAACACAATGCAGATGCAAACACCTTATCTAAAGTGGGTGTTAGACAAGATCAGGGCTCTTGGCAAATAAGTGAATCAATAGAAGGGACATAACACTCTTATCAACATCATTTTTCTGAAATTTGGTTGCTATGCATATTTCTTGTCTTTCCATATATGTTGTTTTTTGGGTTTTCGGACATATCCTATTAGGCTGTAGTCTATATATATATATTATTTGCAGAGTAGCAGGTACTACTCGGGTCATATGTTTAGACTAGGCATTTTGTTTTCTTCCATAACTACTATCTCTTTGTGATTGTTTTGGGTTGGAGATTTACTTTCTTTAAATCCCAATTTTGATTTATGTTGTATGTGTTGCCAAATGGTGGAATACTTTAGGTATGTACTCATATAAATTTTTATAAACCTCAATAAAAGTTTATAATATTTTGTGGAATTTTTTTATGACTTTTTATATCTAATATTTAATGACTAAAATTCTGTTAGACAAGCTTCACAGATTCTGATATTAATAGTGGGCATAATATAGAGATCAGATTCCAATTATTTTTCGTTATCTTCCTCCAAACTGAACGTGTGAACAAATAACTTCCTAACTTTACTTTGACAATAACATAAATAATATTTAACATCAACTACATCATTACTTTTTTATTTCATAGACAATTTCTTACTCACAAATTTTGTCTCAATTATAATGGGAAACTATTACATTATATATATCCCACTATAAATCCTTTCACTCGTTAAAATTTCAAACAATTGACCTATCACATAGATCTTATACTGCAAGGCAAAACCAACATTAATTGTAGCAATAATCGCACTCTAAATCCTTTAGCTCCTTAAAAATTCAAACTATAATGCATGATAACAACCCCAACAAAACCAACGTTATTGTGACGATAATCGGAAGTGCAACGGCTTATTAGGCTTTGGACATCACTATGAGCGACTGAAGGAAAAGCAACTTGATGATGGTGTGGCTCTTGAACCCTTTGAATTCTTCCACTGTTATCTCCTTCCCATCAGTGGTATAAACCATCATCAATATGTTTGAGAGAATAATATCGGCAAAATCACATAAAAAATCATTTGTCGACACGTTTCAAACTAACTAGTGTGGTTCATCGTTAAGTTGAAGATCCAATCTGAGCGATAAGTTAAGTAGGGACAATAGGCCATTCCAACACAGCTATATTTTACTGAGTAATGGATAAACAAGACCTCTAATGGCTAGGTTTGACCAAGGCCCACCGGGAAGGATAATAAATAAATAAATAAATTAAATATATATATATATATTATTATATATAATATATATATTATATATATATATATAATAATAGCTATATTATATATATATTGATAATATATTAGAAATATAACTGGTTAATATTAGAGTTTGGTGTTCCTTGCTATACTAAAATATTATTATTAAATCCGGTTATTCTATTATTAAATATAATTGAATTTAAGAAATTTTTTTTTATTTATATTAATTTTTATTTATTATCAATTATTATTTTTTTTATTTTTCTATTTATTTTTTATTAATATTCTTAATACTTTAAACACTATTAGATAAAGTAATTATATAAACTTATAACATATTACTTATAATGATATAATAACTAGTTTATTATTATTATTATTATTATTAACTTTTAGCTAATATTACTAGCTTATGATTTGAATAATTATACTAAAAGAACTAATATTATTACTAGGGCTACATTATTGTATCATTTATAATTATTAATGCTATAAGGTTAATCTCTTTTTCTAGGAAAATTGGCTGAAGGTGAAAGATTCATTTATTATTAATAATATTAAAGAGTAATACAATATAATTCAAACCTGATTAAGGGAGGATAAAAGATAACTCGAAACAAAGGAAAGCACGGATGAAGAGGTTAGGAAGATAGGGCTGGGTTCCAGCAACTAGTAATCTTCCAATCGTCATCCCTATTAAGATTATTAGGCCTTTTTTCAGTTTCAAGGGCCTCTCTAAATTTACGATGGTGAAACTGTGCAACTCTTGCAATGACATGAGTCTTTTCTATACAGACATGATGTTTAGTCTTCTCAGCATGCTCTGCAAGGGCTGAGGACTTTTCCCTTCCATTCTTTAAGTCTCCAAGTGCTCATTAATCCTTGATTAATAGAACGACTAGTCTCACCAATGTATGGTGTCCCACAGGAATAGGGAATGACATAGATGCCCTTCATGTCTTTAGGGTTGACAAGATCTTTTACAGATCTTAGGGAGCTACAGATGGTATTAAGAGGTCTAAAGGTCGCAGGGACATTGTGCCTCTTAACAATCCTGGCAATCCTGTCAGTGGTCCCTTGGATGTAAGGTAGGTGAACCCCCATGACCCGATCTTTAGGATCTTTTTGGATTGAAGGCTCCTTACGGGCCTTGAGGAAGGCTTTCTAACCCAGGTGTATATTGTAACCATTTTTAACAAAGACATCTAGGAGATGAGCCTTCTCCTTTTTCAAGCTCTTTTCATCGGATATTCTTAAAGCATGGGTAGCAAACGTGCTAAGAACGCCCAACTTCTAAGCGTGGAAATGATGGGAGCTAGCATGGAGATATTGATCAGTATGAGTATTCTTTCAAAATACCTGGTGGGAAAAGGAACCATCCATATTCTTAGAGATGAGAACATCCAAGAATGGAAGATAGCCATTGAGTTCCTTTTCCATAGTGAATTTAACTGTGTAGGACTGATTATTGAGATGACGGAAGAAAATATCCAACTCAACATGACCATGAGACCAAATGACACCTGTGTCATCTACAAATCTCTTCCATTGCTTTGGTAAGAGATGGGTGGAAGCCAAAGCTTTGGACTCAAAATCCTCCATGAAAAGATTAGCGACAACAGGGGATAGGGGGGAGCCCATGGCAACCCCACAAGTTTGCTCATAGAACTCTCCTTCGAAGCTGAAAAAGGTGGAAGTAAGGCACATCTCAACCAACCAAGCGGTATGAGGGCCAGTAAGATTGTTGATAACCTCCATGGCCTCATTGATGGGAATACAAGTGTATAGGGAGACCACATCAAAACTTACCAGA
Source organism: Pinus taeda (assembly GCA_000404065.3). NCBI lineage: Eukaryota > Viridiplantae > Streptophyta > Pinopsida > Pinales > Pinaceae > Pinus > Pinus taeda. The sequence goes on along the minus strand of APFE031682454.1, from coordinate 21,896 downwards.
ATGTCCTCAGGTTCAAGCCTAATTCTCTTGAGATCATCAACAAACGAGGCAGAGTCTTTGACGAAAGACTCCGTGCGACCAACCAAGGGTCTAAGATTCAAGGCGAGGAATTTTGCAAGGAGGTAAGTACGACCACCTATGGTATTGACAATGGGTCTCAAGGGATCCCCTTCCTTATGGACCTTTGGAAGGTCGTAGATCCTAATCTCCTCAACATTCTTTCACCTTCTTTGTCCCCGTCAAGAACTGCTTCCACAATTAACAACTTTCCCTTCGCTGTCGTTGCGTCGTAACTTCTTCTCAACAATTTCACACACTCCTCATCCACCCAGTCATGGAGAATCCACTGTAGTGAATGACAATAGAATATTATTATCCATCAACAAATTCACTGCAATAAATAACAATAGAAAAGTATTGGTCCTCCTCAACATGTAGAAATAATAATAATGACAGAAGTAAATTTATTATGCAAACATAAGACCATACATGAAATTGTGACCTTCATTATGTCTACATCGGCAGAAGGTATCTGCTCGAACATATTTCCATCCATATGCTCCACTCTTGAAACACAACCTCGTTCCTAGTCGTAAATCATCATCAACTTGCTATCATGTTATATATATCAACAAATTTATTATATTAATGGTGACCAACATTACAAATATGATTACCAGTTATGGGAGGCACAGTGGTAATGACATGAGGTGGATCGATATTAATCCCATGAATGTGTGAATATTCCTTCACAATGATGGACAAGGCAGAGCCCATAACTCTACAACATCTACCAGTGTCACCATACTCTTAAACCCATCTTCATACATCTTCGCCACGGAAGCCACGATGGATCTAGTGTTAGTGGCCATGGCCTCGTTGAAAATCTCATTGAATTCGGGATTGTTGCCCAAGTATTCCCAGAGTTCCATACCATGAGCTCTGTTAAATGTGTAGCAACCCTCGAAGACAGATTCGTGCAAATGTTGAAAGGCTTCTAGGTAGACATTGTTTGTTATCAGGAGCAGGAAAGGCCCACATGATTTCTCATTTCCTCCATGCACCAGCAGCTTCAAAATGCTTACCAAGCCGAACTTTATTTTCTTGGTGTCTACATCGTCTAGTTGATCGCACTGTTCTTGTTCAGGGAAAACATCATTGACCATGATTGCCCATGGTGTTCTATGGTCAAATGTGTTAACCATGGTTTGACCAATTTGACCATAGTTTTCTATCATAGATTATAGTTGTGCATGTAGACAATGGATGGTCATGGTTGACAATTTTCAACAATGTGACCTTCATTGAGGATGTTTGACCATTTTAAAAATGGTGGACCATGATTTTCCAAGCTCAATTATAGTTGACCTAAGATGACCATGGCTAGTGATGGTTAATCATCATTGACTATTTTTGACCATGGCTAACTAAAGTAGACTATGGTTGATTGTGTTCAACTATGGTCAATCATATGAACTAGAGTCAATAATTTTTTATGATGGTTGGAAATGTTAACCATTATTATCTATGGGCTACCATAGTTGACTATGCTCAACCATAGTTAACGATGTAGTAAACCATGTTGACCTTAGTTGACTATGATTGACCACAGTGACCATGGTTGACAATGGTTTGCTATGGTTGACATTGTTAACTATGGTGACTATGGTTCATAGAATACGACCATAATTGCTCATGGTCAACTAGGGTTGACAATGGTTGTCCATGGTTCACTATATGCTAACTATGGTTGATCAAAGATTACCATGCTTTCTCATGGTTGACTGTGATTTCCTATGGTTGGCTAAAATTGACATGGATGACTATGGTTGACCATGGTTAGCCTTAATCAACCATGATCAATTTTGGTCTACTATGATGAACCATGGTTTGATTTTTGTTTGTCATACTACAATGTTGATATTTTGTTTCTCACATTACAATGTTGATTCTTGTTTGTCATATTCTAATGCAAATTTTTTCTCATCACTTGCAATGTCATATTTTGTTGATCAAATTGTGATGCAAATTTTTATTCTTTATAAGATTGCATCATTTTTTTTATACATTATAACTTTGATGATTATATGTCACATTCTGATCATAATTTTTTAACATGGCTATTTATTGTCAATTGTGGTTGACCATGGGTGGACATTTTGGACCATGGTTGTTAATGTTTAACTATAGATGAATATGGTTTACCATGTTAACTATAAATTTCCATAATGACCATGATTGACCATAATTGAGTTGGCTTGACCACAATTGAATATGGTTGCCTCATTGAAAAATGTTATAAAAGTTATGTTAATATATTAGTATGAAAGTTATAATACTATTGATATTATCAATAACCCTATTAATAAACATTTTTAACATTTTTAATTCCTCTAAGGTACCGTAGAACATGCTTAGCTGGCCCCCAAAATAATTTATTTAGCATAACCATAGTTTTGCTTAGTTGGTTGACTACATAGTACATATCTAGTCATATGTTCACAAGATACATTAGTGAACCCACCAACTTCCAGTAAATAGTATCATCAACTTCCTCACCTAAAGTTGTATCCTCTTTCCGCCTGTTGGTCGCTAAAGGTGTCTCCATGGGTTTGCAACTATCCATGTGGAACCTCTGAAGTATCTACTTGGCATACTTTCCTTGAGAGACAAACAATTCCCCGTGACCTTTCCATACTTCCAATACAAGGAATTAGTGCATGAGACCCATGTCCTTCACTTAAAACTCTCTACTAAGGTCCTCCTTGCAAGATCTAATAATTTGTCCATCACCAGTTAAAATCAAGTCATCAACATATAAGACAATAATAAAAAAATACCTTATACTAAGATATGATAGAGGTTTGTAAGTGCTTCACTTTGGTGAAGCCCCAAACTGGTGAGATAACTATCAATCCTAGTGTAGCAAGCACAGGGTACTTGCATGATACTGTAAAACAATCACTTGAGTCTGCATACATGAGACTCCCAATCAAAAGTATCAAAGCGTTTTGGTTGCTCGATGTTCACCACTCCTCAATAATTCCACTAAAGAATGTTGTTTTTACATCCATTTGGTGGATCTTCTGCCTCATCTATGCAGCCAGAGCAAGAATTGATGTGAAGGATGAGTACCTTGCTACAAGAGAAAATGTCTCCTCACAGTTAACCCCCTGAACTTGAGAGTACCCATTGGCCACAAATATGGTCTTGTACTTTTCTATGTTTCTGTGTGTTATATGCTTTACCTTGAAGATCCATCTCGAACCCACAAATAATTTATCTGCTCGTCTTGGGACCACTTCCAATACATTGCTATTTAAAATGGATTCATATTCCTCCACCATTGCATCAACTCATATAGGTTTCTCTACTACTTCATTGAAAGAGGATGGCTTAGTCTCTACAAGCTCAGTCATTAGAGCCATGTAGACAGTGTACCAATCTAGTGTCCTTCTCTACCTCCACTGATTTTAAGGAGCACCCACATTCTCCCTTGGATATTGCACAAGTTTATCAACTTCCTTAGTTATTTTCCTGCCTTCTCTAAATGATTATTCTTGAGTGGACATCTGCACTCTCTATTCCTCAACTTGTGGTTTCTCCACAATTTCTTGAGGTTCCTCCTTTGGAAATAAAACCTTCTCTTATAGTGGGATCTAAAGATCCCTCTCAAGAGAGCACTGCATCGATTTGTCTTCATCAAATTTTACATCCCTTTGCACAACTGCCATTTTGAGGGATGACAGGTAGACATGGTAGTTGTGATGAGTTCTGTGTAACCCACAAATACCCCTAATGCTACTATCAGCTCTAGCTGCTTCCTTGATTATTTGTTGACATGGAAGCAAAAAAAGGATCCAAAAATCCTAAAGTGTGACATAGCCAACCTTCTCCCCTAGAAAGCCTCCTCCAGTGTAATCATGCCCAAAATCTGATGAGGAACCCAGTTCTGAAAATAAACTGTTGTGTTGCATGCCTTGACCCAAAAATGCATAGGTATGTGTTGATCCTACAACATCTCCCTCTTCCACAATGTTACGTTTCTTTCTCTCATTCACCCCATTCTGCTGTGGGTTGAGGGGTATTTTTAACTTTTCTCTAATGCCTTCCTTTGCACAATTTTTTTTAAATTCATTCCACACTTAACCATCTCCATTATCGCTCTTGAGATCCTTCACCTTCTTTCTAATTTCTTTATCAACTGGTGCCTTGAATTCTATGAACTTGGAGAATGACTCATCCTTCTTCCACGTGAATAAGATCCAACATTTCTGTGAGAATCCATGAATAAAAATGACAAAATATTTGTGATTTCTAGTGGAGGCTATTGAGAAAGGTCCACAAACATTAGAGTTGATCCTTTCAAGGATTGCATGTGCTTTGTCCTCCTGATCATGGAATGTGGATTTTGTGTACTTCCCCAAAGTACATCCTTTACATACATCCTAATGCTCAAGTACTCCTTTGGGAAGGCGTGTGGTTATCTATTGTATGATCTTCAAAGTTCCGTGATGGAAATTGTTATCAGGAAATCTAGTCTCTATGCAGAGCTGCTAGTCCCACTAAGATGGGTAGTTATCTTAGAAACAAACAGATTAAATTTACTTTCGTTTTCCTTTATGAGAAGTAGATAGGAGAAGAGCAAAGAAGACCAATCTCGATCTTTCGCTTGGTTCTTTGCTTGTTCCTTCTGCCCTTTGACAGATCTTTGCTGCTCCTTCCTTGACCACTCTGCTTCAAAGAGTACCTGTGAAGTCAAAGCAGCATAATACTTTCAAAGTGTAGAGATCTACAGTCATAAATAATATAGGACCAGATATATATTGACCACATACATGCATATACTAACAAACATACAAGAATGTGGAGGAAAACTTAGATAAATTTATTGATATAGAGATTATAAGAGAGGATTACAACCCATTGATCTGACCTAGCGTCATCCTCCTAGCATGAAAGCCCTTCTTCACCTCATTAAAAGATTATATCACTCAACACTATGATATTGTACCAGGAAACCAACAACACTTCCTTACAAGATACAAGATTCGAACCTTTGGATCTCTAGGATGAGGGATCCATATATAGATGATTGTAGGGGCTGAGTCAGATTTTGTCATTTTGATTAGTGTCTTCTCACTGATAGTCCTTGATTCCACTTGGATATTGATGATCTCTAACTCATCCCTAGACGAATTCAGAGAGGGAAGTGTCATAGAAGTTTCTGCAAGATTCCATGATCATCGACCTTGCAAATTGTCTCTACCATTTGTCTACTCTCACCCATCGCACCGTATAGAAGGGTTTTCTAGTACGCATCGCACTTTTTACACTGAGTAGGTGAGATGCATCGCACACTTAGTACTGGGCAATCTGTATGGTCCAGTTTTGACCAGTTCTGAGTAGTTTTCTGTGGAGAACTTATGGGAGATGATGTAATCAGCTGACCTTGTTCCTCTAGGGCATGAAACAACATTTTTAGAGACTCAGAATCCCTTACTTTATGGAAATATGTGATTAGGGTTGCAGTGCCCAAATATTTCTATAACAGTTGCCCCCTAAAGTGTGAGGTCAAAAATCTTTTGATGTCGAGTGAAATGGTTTATCATGAGGATCCGAGGTTATTTTGAACTGGAAGGCGACTTGCAATAAGATACAACACAATACATTATCTTCATAACATTTTCATGATCTATCTGAGGCGGGCATTCCCTTGCTTAACTTTATAAATTCATTTTCATGTACATAGGACAGAAAACCGTCTGTCTGGCAGACTGATGATTCTGGTAGAGCCATCATCCTTTGATTTGGATGACCATCTATGCAACAATGATGTACATTTGATGTCTTTATTTTCCTGAATATATCGCAGTCCGGATGGATGAAACTAGATTTGGGGTCTTCAAACTCGTCCAATCTTCACCCGAAGTACAAGTTGATCCACGTGAAAAATGTTTTGGAGTCGAACATGGAAAGACATCGCCTGATTACCAACTAATGATGTAAGCTGTTAATTGGTGTGAGAGGAATCATTGATAATGATGATGACCCTCAAAGTACTATATTACAATTCGCGTGGTGTGAAAAAGGGACTTGGCGTCGAACACCACGCAAAATATTTTAGTCGAAGGCCATTGATGTAAACCTGTCGCCGAAAGTGAGAAACTTGTCATTGAGGCATGCAAGCTTCAAAGTACGGAAAGGGTTGTTTGTAGGTCGACTTCTTGTATAATGAGTTGTCATTGACAAGAAGTTACCTGTCGTAGGAGGGCCTTAATGAATCCCACAACTACGAAATGGAACGGAACAAATGATTTTGTGGAGGTGAAAACGATTTGATGATACAGGGTTCAGGGTGGCGGTCATGAAAGAATGAAGCGTGAAGGTATTGCAGTGGGTGAGACACAAGCTGGGTTGGTTAATTCTCTCATCGACTTCTCTTGAACATATCGGCGACACTGAAATGGATTGGTAGCGTTAGCCCCAAAGATGGATAGTATAGTGGACCAATGGTAATATGACCGGTGAAAGGAATAACCCAACCCAACTCAATCATGGTGATGGAGTGAAAGTGTCATGTTCTAGAGCGACTCGCTACCAAATAAAGATTCTTCATGTTTTCTTCCCAATTTCCCCTAGTCATTGCTGACCAGTACCTCTTTATTTTTATCAAGCTTGAGGAGGATAACATATGCTTGTTCTATAATTTTCCCTTCGGGCAAACCCGTCGCTATGTTTTAACGAACCTAGCGACAGTGAAACTCGTTCTTGTCTGCATGGACAAGTTTGTCGCTATTGGTTTTAACAAGTTTAATAAAAAATATAACTCGGTCCTTTTTCAATTTTAGATAGTCTAAAAAGGCATGGAAAGGACACTCCAGTAATCCTTTTTCATCATATAATCCCTTAAGTCCGAAAAAGTATAAAATAATACAGAAGGGATGAATTTTCGATAGTTTTAACGAGCCGAACAAGACAAGCACTTGATCTTCTTTGTAATAATCCCTCATGTCCAAAAGGATAAAAATCTAGAGGAGTGCTAGCACTCCCGGTAGCTTTAACGAGCTGGAGAGGCCAACGGCTCGGCAATATTTTCATATTTTATGAGTCAAGTGAAAAGAGCTTAAAGGAGACTCATCTTTGAGGAATGAGTGATATTTTCGGGTAGCTGCTAATTCAAGGTAAGGTTTGGAATTTTCTAATCATGGCAGTGTCACAAGAATGGCTAACAGAATCACTCTTTGCAACTATTCCTCAAAAGGGTAAACAATCAAATAGAGGCGTATGATCGGCTAAAAAATAGTGTAGGTGATGGCAAGAACACGACCAGGGCTCAGAAGCTAATGATAATGCATTCACAATGGTTATTTACAAGAGGTTGGTTCATTTTTTAATGAGCTTAAACCCTCGGGGAACATTTGCTCATTACTTAGGTTTAATAGTTAACGAGCTTGAACTTCGCATAAAAATTGCTCGTGATAATGTTCATTGATATTCGACCCATCGTTAACACGACCCATCGTTAACACTATGTTCTTTTAAAGGTTGTACTACCTGTTCAATTGCTCCATCAAATTGATTAGAAATGAGAATACATGCAAAGGAAGGGACTTTCCAAAGAGGTATATTGATCAAAGACAACAAAACTCCTAAATAAAGCTAAAGAGAGTGAACAAAAAACCAAAATCTGGAAGCAGAAGAGGTCTTATATGATCATCACACCTGTAACATAGGGAAAGTGCAATGCATCTCAGTTACTGCACACGGGAGGTGCGATGCATCCAAATTTCCAAGAGGAGAAGGTGCGATGGTCCAGGGAAGAAACTTCAACTTGGTTCTGGGTAACATTTTGCAGCTTAGTTCAGGGATTTAGGCCAAGCAAATGATAGTCAGTAAATGCAAATCACAAGGGCTGATCTAATGAGGCTACTTGAGCCACCACCAGGGCAATTAGGATGTTTGCAAATCAATTGTTCAATTTATAAATAAAACTCGGAGATAGACTGAAGCAGCATTGATATACTTTTCACTTGCATAGCAAATGTAGTTCGAAGGCTAGTTGGCTTGACTTCAGCCTCCGTCTGTAAATTTATAAAGCAAACAAACTACTCGCTCCCTAGCGGAGTTTCCATTTTGTTATCAGGAAATCTAGTGTCTATGCAGAGCTACTAGTCCCACTAAGACGGGCGGCTATCTTAGAAACAAACAAATTAAAGTTACTTTCACTTTCCTTTACAATAAGTAGATAGGAGAAGAACAAAGAATACCAACCTCGATCTTTCGCTTGGTTCTCTGCTTGTTCCTTCTCCCCTTTGACAGATCTTTGCTACTCCTCCCTTGACCACTCTGCTTCAAAGAGTACCTGTAAAGTCGAAGCAGCATAATACCTTTAAAGTCCAGAGATCTACAATCATAAACAATATAGGACTAGATATATATTGACCACATACATGCATATATTAGAAAACATACAAGAATGTGAAGGAAAACTTGAATAGATTTATTGATATAGAGATTAGAATAGAGGATTACAACCCATTGATCTGACCTAGCTTCATCCTCCCAGCATGAAAGCCCTTCTTCACCTCATGAAAATCTTAGATCACCCAACACTATGATATTGCACCAGGAAACCAACAACACATCCTTACAAGATAGAAGATTCCAGCCTTTGGATCTCAAGGACGAGGGATCCATATATAGATGATTGTAGGGGGGTGAGTCAGCTTCTGGGATTTTGATTAGTGTCTTCTCTCTGATAGTCCTTGATTAAACTTGGAGATTGATGATCTCTTACTCATCCCTGGGCGAATTCAGAGAAGTAAGTGTCACAGGAGAATTTTTTGGAAGGTTCCATGATCATCCACCTTGCAAGCTATATCTGCCATTTGTCTCATATTTCCCATCACACCCTACAAAAGGGCTTTCCTGTATGCATCACACTTTTTCCACTGAGTAGGTGAGATGCATCACACCCTTAGCGCAGGGAAATCTGTATGGTCTAGTTTTGACCAGTTCTGAACAATTTTCTATGGAGAACTTCTGGGAGATGATGTAATCAGCTGACCTTGTTCCTCTAGGGCACGAAACAACATTTTTAGGGACTTAGAAACGCTTGGTTTGTTGACATATGTGATTAGGGTTGCAGTGCCCAAATATTTCTATAAAAAAAATGACCAAGTATTCTATACCAAAGTTCATCGACCTTGCGGTTCTACACTGTTATGAAACCAGCTCAAGAACAAGATAGGAAAGATAGATCAACAACTTAGAATTCAGCCTCTTCGAGGGGGAAACCTCCTTTACATTACATAAATGAACAATTCTTGGATGATTCAAATGAGAAAACCTCCTTTATATATATAGGAGTCTAAAGAGTCACAATATAACCCAGCCGACCTAACAATAATAATATAAAGCCACACAAATAACAATAGAGGGATTCTATGGGGCACAATAATAAAAATATGGGGACAATAGGGGCACAACGATATTAAGAAGGGGTACAACTACAATAATAAGGTGGTAATCACTAGTATTATAGGAACCCAACATGCCCCTCTCCATCAAAAAAAGTGTTGTCCTCAATGCTTGAGTAGTTCTGGATGCTTCTGTATAAAATTCTCATCCTCCCATGTGGAATCTTCAGCGGATAAGTTCTTCCACTTGTAAGATACTCCGAAATTTATCTATTTTGTAGCTGTCGAGTTCTTACTTTTTGTGACTACTTCCGGTTCCAATATAATTTTTCCTTCCTCGTCAAGTTCTGGAAATATCGTTTGAACTAGGAGCTTGTCACCTATAACCTTTTTTAAACATGAAACATGGAAAGTTGGTTGCAATCGAGAAGTTGCAGGAAGCTCCAATTTGTATGCCATAGTACCAATGTTTTGCAACACCTTGTATGGACCATAATACTTTGGTGATAATTTATTATCCTTCTTAGCTTGCTTGAGGGACATTTTCTTATATGGTTGTAGCCTTAATAATACCCAATCACCTACATCAAAACTTCTTTCACTTCGATGTTGATCTGGCTGTTGTTTCATTCTATTATGTGCCAACACAAGGTTATCCTTTAAGAGTTGGAAGGCTTGTTGTTGATGTTCGATGTGATGTTCCACTGCTTGAACCTTAGAATTTTCTCTTAAATATGATGTGACGGATGGTGGGTGATACCCATAAAGTGCCATAAATGGGGTCATTTTGTTGCTATATGGAAGGAAGTGTTATACCACCATTCAACCAGAGGCAACCACTTGACCCATTGTGTCTGTTTATCAGATACAAAGAAATGAAGATATCCTTCCAAACATTTGTTTACTATCTTATTTTTCCCATTATATTGAGGATGATAAGAAGAGCTATGAGCTAACTAAGTACCAAGATAAGAAAATAGTTTTGTCCAAAAATTTCCAGTGAAAATGGGATCTCTGTCACTTACAATAATCTTTTGGTTTCCATGTAGCTTTTGAATTTTTTCCATAAATGTAGTAGAAACTGTACTGGCTTTAAATGGGTGTGATAATGCATAAAAGTGTGCATACTTGGTAAGTCTGTCAACTACCACCATGATGACACTGTTTCCCTCAGACTTGGGTAAACCTATGATAAAATCCATTCAAGCCTCCTCCCAAAGTTGGCTTGGAATGGATAAAGGTTGTAATAGACCCAGTGCCTTAATTGTTTCAACTTTATTTTGTTGGCAAACCAAACATTCCGCCACAAACTTTGGAATATCTGATTTAATTTCATCCCAAAAAACTTCCTTCTTAACCCTATGGTAAGTTTTTAAAAATCCTTAGTGCCCTCCTAAGGGAGAAGTGTCCAATTCCATAAGAATATTTTGTTTTAGTGGGAATTCTTACAGAGGTATAAGTGAACATTGTACCACAACGAATCATTTTTCCAGCTAAATGTATCAGATATACTGGAATCTTGTTGTAACTTTCGAATAAGTGCCCACACTTCTTCGTCATTCTTCCATTCCTCCCTTTCTTCGTTTATCCAATCTGGTT
>APFE031682453.1:37757-74586 GCA_000404065.3 Pinus taeda | reverse complement strand
ATGGACTAACACCCACACGATGGCAACCTCAAATGTTGAGAGGTAAAGGGCATAGCATTTATGGTAATCAGGAGGACTAATTAATGGTTCTTTTGATAATGCGTCCTTTATAGCATGAAAACCATGCCATGCATGTTCATCCCATTAGAATGGGATATATTGATAAAGGATACGAAGAAACATGTGAACAAAAGTGGGGTAGTCTAGGACAAAGTGTCGCAAGAATTTTCGTCGAGGTGCTAAGAGCACTACTTAGAGAAAGCATTGATGATTTCCAAGTAGGCAAGGATAATATCAGCCATATCATGGAAGATATGATTCATGGCTCACTGGAAGGTGGTGCCAAGATTTATGAGGTTGAAGGTGGGTTGAATGGCATCTTTTTCTAATCTACATAGTGGTTTGAATATGGTTGTACCTTAGAGGCCATCCATGAAGGAGAGAACTTTGTGCCTAGCACATGCATCCATGAGTTGATCAATGGTGTGGGAAAATTTTCCTTTAGACATGCTTTGTTCAAATCATGGAGATCAATACATATCCAAATGGTGTTATGTTTCTTCATGACAAGTAAAGGGTTGGACACCCATGAGATGTAAGTGATAGGGTAAATGAACACGATTTTATGCAGCATTTTAGTTTCAACTCAAATAGTCATAACTTTTGATGGGTTCATAGGATGCTACATCTGGTGAATATGAGGATTTTCAATCCAAGTGTTAATGTGTTTTTTTACAACTGAAAGACTAATACCATGCATTTCTACATATGACCATGTTAATATGTCATGATATTCTTGAAATAGGGCCTTGTTGGCAATAATCTCTGTAGGCGATTAGGTTGACCCTAGTGTTATTTCTCTGACAACATTGGGATTAGATGAAATATCAACTTCTAGGATAGAAGATATGTTGGCCATATTAAATTCATTGAAATTTTTCGGTACATGAATGGTATTTTTCAACCAATCAACATGGCTTGATGGAATGAAACCTTTTGTTTCCATTTCACATACATTGATTGTAGGTGTGTGATAGGGGCAAAAGATCCTTCAAGTAGAAATGAGAAACAATGATACATGATATCCAAGGACACTTTGGTGTTATCATGACTTCAAGGATATCTTCATAAAAGTGGATGATATTGTCGTCATTGATTCATGAGGTAATGGGTGGTCTGTGGTAGTACTAGTGGATATGAAAGCATGTGATTTCATACAACTAGATTTTGTAGGATTGGTCGATTAGGATGTAATGTAGATAGGGTGAGTCTGTGATATCCTAGTTGGTGCTACCTTTCTTTTGGATGAATTAAGCTCCACATTGTGGAACAATAACCAGACAACTAGTATCATTGCTCCTACGGAGGAAGAAATAAAGTAAATATGCTCTTGATTCTACATGTCATTAGTACTACGTGGCAAAGGAATCTCTTGTCGTGGCCCAAGTGGTGGGTAGTTTGAACCTCTGATGGTTGCATTGATGTGGTGGGAACCATAATGGGAATGGGATCTTCCCTTGAGATGGTCTAGGTTCTTTGTGCATCAAGACCAGCCTCACTCTGAGGTGAATTGTAACATACACCCTTGTCTTTTCCTAGTTTTATGTTTGAATGTCTTTATAGAAGAGAGAGATATGCATAAGATTTTTTTGATAATGATAGTATTGGAAACAATGAAATACCTCAAAAAATTAAAATATTTAAGAAAACCCACAAACTAATATAACTCAGATTTACTTGTAGAGTTGGGATTATATTTTATGATCAAAATGAACAATAACCAAATAACCAAAATTAATTAAAAACATAATTCAAGCATACCCATTAAATATATAAATGCATGAGTTTGATTTTGAAATAAAATCTAAAAAAACACTATACCAATGTTATTGTAGCAAGCTCTAAAATATTTTTTGTTGCTAAAAATATCCTCAAATTTTCTCTAAATTATAGATGCCAAACAAATAATGAAGACTAGAAATTATCTTTGAGTGAAATTACCAAGATATTCTCCCGATTGTATCTCCCATTAACATCGATGCCACTCTCCCTCATTAGAAGATACATGGTGTTAATTTCATTCGTTATGATTATGAATTCCCACCTTGGTGATTACTCTCCTATATCCATCCCACAACTTGACTATTCGAGTATTGATTTGGGAAGTTCCCCAAAAGCATTTTGTGTTGGTTGATGGCGGCTAGTAAAACAAGTGATGGCATGGTTCAATGGTTTACTATTTTGGCAATATTTTTTATCCTCCCACTTTAGTTGAATGGTTTGTGGGAAGTTTTCCATTTTGGTCTCAGGAGGAAATTCTTTAGGAAATTCTCTAGCATTTGTGTCTTGGCCAACTATTTTCACGGGGGAAGGACTAGGCCCTCCTAGCTTGGCTCCTCTTAACCTCTATTAATTTCAATTATGTTCCTCATCTACTTGGTTTCTCTTTGATAATTTGGTCTTAAGAGAAGTTTATTTGTGTTCTCTTTGCACTCAACTTTGGCTCATTAGTTTGGAAACAATGTCTCCCTCTTTTGGCTTGAGGGACTCCTTATGTTCGTGGCATGCAATAAAGCTCTCCTTCACCAAGCTATGTTGATTTCAAGTATATTATGTTTTCTTATGGGATACTCTTCAGTTGATGTCATGTGTTCTAGTCTTCCTCTTCTCCTTTGTGGAAGTTTTAGATAATTATTGGTACTATCCATTCTCTAGATTGCTTTTAGGACTTCCATTTTCAGGGTAGTCATTGACTTTAGCTCCGAGGTGGATTTTGGGTTTTCTCTATTTGAGGTAATTATCTTACCATGCTCTCGAGGTGTTTTTTAGCAAGGGTTTGTTAAGTAAGGCTCAGATCGACTCATATTTTTCCAAGATGCCCAACTAGTGTGCTCACTCATGTAATGGTGCTAGTGGTAGAGGTGTGCATGTAGGGTCAAGATCCAAGCCTAGATCACAATAATTTTCCCAACTCCATCACATGTAGACACCGCTCTAAATCCATTGAGGTTTCCACCTCCTCTTAAATTTCCAAATATTTAGTAGATGTATATTTATGGTTATTGTTATTGTGGTTCTGAATGTTAGTTTTATGGTGTAGAAATATGTCCATGGTTAGATATCACTATAAAATATCAATCTAATATCGGTCTTATTACATGTTTTAGGACATATGTTATCTTCTTGAAAATGTTAATATGTTATTGTCTTTTTGGAAAAAAATCGTACTTTTTTGCCTTTGGCCTAGTTTCCCCAGTGGAAAGCCAAGGAAAATTGCAGTCCAGTTTCTATTGTAACTCTCTCTCATTAATATAATGTTTTAACTTTCAAAAAAAATGATCACAACTAATCCAAACAGATAATTAGTGTATGAAACTCTCTTATTTGTGGGACAAGGGACTCGACTCTGTGTAGCAATGTGACTATTGAAGTTTACAAAGGTGTGCATATTGTATTGTCCTCTGGATTTAAAAATGTGACCTATTAAGAGGAAACACATGCTCTTAACCATTAAGTACACTCAAGATATAAGGCAAATAACTATATGATGATTACAAGGAAGTTTTTGTAATGTTAGGTTAGATAGAATTACATTAAAAATTAATAAAATGCCATATTCATGTGTATTTAGCTATATGTATTATGATGGTTTTTATATATTTATGTTGGGAAATGAAATACATAATGTCCATGTTGTTACATTTGTAACAATATTTTGTACTCATTTCAGTAATGCTCTTAATATGTCATTGATATTATATTGAAGGGAACGCCAGATAGAAAGAGGTGAATATGGTTAACTTCATTATAGATTAGTTCATGAAGAAAATTATACATATTTACAATAATATAAAATCAAAGAATAGAATTAGAAGCAAAAATAATTTTATATATACAGATGTGAAATTTATATACAACATAAATAATATTATAAAGAACCAGCATAGATCCATCTTAACTCTGAATATATTAAATGCCAAGAGGGATCAAATCTCTCGAGATACAAACCTTTCCTCATTTTTTTCGCTCAAAAATAAATTTACACCATATCTTTTTGTGCTTAGTGGATCTAAAGCCAAGATGTATCTTTTATGATTGCATCAAGAGACATTTTACAAATTAGTATGGGGGAAATAAAATAAATCAACTCTCAAACCCACAATACTTGGCACCATAAGGCTTAAATTTACCGGATTTCCCAATTTTCTTCTACATGATACACTCTCTTCCAAAGCGATGAAGAAATCTATTTTCCCTTGTGCACACTTGCAAGGAAGCCCACTCTATTCATATATTTGATGGTAAAGTAAAAATCAGGGAGGTGTCAAACAACGTGGTTATTGTGACTACAGTGGAGGATGAGAAACTATTGAAGCTAAAATGGAAATCTACTCATGCATGAAATATTGCATACCTCTCTCATCACAATGAAGGTGCATTTCCATCTATTTTGAATCCATGGAATTCTAGATTTGGACATATTAATTATAAAAATTATTGAAAAATAATGGTATTTCTGGTTTATGTATTATTCCTAATAAATTGAAGCAATGTGATGCATGTATCCTTGGAAAACATAGCAAACAACCATTTGATGATTGCACTCCTAGAGCATGTATAAAACTTGGATTGATACATTCTAAATTATGTGTCCCTATGCCTATTTTGTTTACTAATGGGAATAAATATATGGTTACTTTTATTGATAATTACACTGTAATGTGTTGGTTGTACTTTTTGAAAGTTGAATCTCAAGCTTCTAAAAATTTCAAAAATTCTCATATATGGATTAGACAATAATCTAGACTCCCTTCATACTGAAAATGGAAGAGAATTGAAAATGGAAGAGAATGTACTTCTATTAAGTTTGAAAACTATCTATGCCAACATGGGATTCAACACCAAATGATAGCTCCCTGCAATCCTCAACAAAATGGTGCAGTTGAAAGAAATAGCAAAGCTATCTTGAATATGCTTTGTTCCATAATTTTTTTCAAAAATGTGAAGTTGATGTTTTAGGTTGATGTAGTTCTCTGTGCAATTTATGGGAAGACATTTTTGCATCTCATGCTCTCATAAATAAGACTCCTTATGAAATGTGGTATGGTCACATTCGTTTGGTAAGGCACCTTGGGTTATTTGGTTTCATTTGCTATTCCTTGATACCCATTGAGTAAAGAAATAACCCTAATGCAAGGAGTCATATGTGTGTATTCCTAGAGTTTTCGAATACCACCGAGGCATATCATTTTTGTGATGAAGTAAACAAGAAATTTATTCTTTCCAGAGATGTATTTTTTCTTGAATATTCCAAGATTGGCAATATTATTGAGTTGAAGCTTCATTGTTTGGATAGATTCACTCATTTAAAAACATATCATGAATTTGATAATGAAATTCCACGTCTTAAATTGGGGTTCACTATCCTAGATAAACCTATGGAATCTCCTTATGAAGCACCATCTCCCCCTCATGAAGTTCCAACCACTTGATTGGATCAGAAAGACCCTTTGAATGATCTAATTGATAAGATTGGAAGGGTGAATCTTGATGCAACCCCATCTTAATTAGTAAAGAAGCTAGGATCACCTCAAAAAGGTCCCCCAAAATGGTTAATCAAAACACTTGAAAGTGTTCATCCTGATGAGGTCTGAAATATAGGAACTAGAGGTTCCACAAGAAATATGGAGGTGATGCAAATAATTTTGATTTAGTTGATATAAGATTATATGGATGTTTCATATGATTATAAATTGAATTTCTCTACTAAATTTGAACCAGCAACTTTTTTAAATAAATTACTTCTCATGATGAATGTAAATAAACAATGTAGAAGGAGTATGATTCCCTCATAAAGAATGGAACATGGAAGTTGGTAGACTCTCCATTCAGAGCTAATATGTCAATTTACAAGAAAAAGTACAAATTAGATGGCTAACTTGACAAGCACAAAGCAAGGATCATGGAAAAAAGATTTTCACAACAAGAAGGTATTGATTAAGAGCATACCTTTTCCCTTGTTACCACTCTGTAATTTCCCAAGTGTGTGTGTTATAGCTCCATTTACCACCCGTTATATTTGTGATGCTTGGTTTATGGCCTAGGGAAACCCCTCCTTCCAGACTTGGTCCAAATATTTTAAAAACAGTGTTTTATTCCCTGTATGCTACTTTTCCCTGAGATGAAAGTGTGTACACGTGGGTTAGTCAATACCCAACCCATGTATATGTGTTAAAACACTTAAAAAAATTAAATTTCCTTAATTATGGACAGAGTTCATGGTTTTTACTTGTTGATTACCTCCTATTGCCCGTGGCCCAACTGTTTCCCAACTAAAAAACTAATTGGGAGAAGTATAAATAGACTTCTATGGGAAGGCCTTAAGGAGGAGAAGAGATAGAATTGTTATACTAAGATTATCCCTGACTGAGTCTGAAGTATCCCTGTGCTTCAAGCACTTCCCCAAGTTTCAGGAAACCCTTGTTTCCTTGAGTGTTGATATTCTCCCACTTGCTTGAGATATCATGGTATTGGTTATAGAAGGAGGTTGTTGAAGACTGGGACTAGACGGATCTGGAGGACGGTTCCACTTGGAGTCGGAAGAAGAAGACTCGGGTGCATTCTCTCCGTGTTAGTTATAGCTTTCTACAATAAAAAGAAGCGTTGTCTTGTTCCTAAGATTAACTTTGTTTATGCATCAGATAATGTTGTAATTCACATATGAATGTTAATTTGATGTATAACTAATCATTTGCTTATATGATATAAAGTTAGTTTCATTAAAGTGATTTATCTATATGCTGCCATGTATGTTCGAAATGGTTGATTTGCAGATTCAAAGATCATCGGAGTTGTAGAGGGTCTGAAACCTGTTGGAACTATCCAAACGAAGGACATCCGGGTATGGTCGCTATCGCATAGTTTGTTTATATAAGCATGTTGCCTAAGTTGTATGAGTGTTTCTTACTGTAGTTTGCTCTTGCTCTGTTGGGTTCCAACGCAAAGCCCTAGGGTACTTATTCTCGTAACAGGTTTGGCGACTCTGCTGGGGATAACAATCTTGTTATTCCTAGTTTGGGTTGTTAAGTGTCAATCAGGGCTCAGTTCTTGGTTTGCTTGCTATGACAGTATTGTTTGGTCCAGTAGAATCTCAGACCTTAAGTCTGATATTTTTTATCTGGCTTTATTTTTTATTTTTCTTACAAAGCTTTCTATACGCACTTTAGCCTGTTTACAGTAGTGTACGCACACTCATTTCTGTGAAGTGAACCCACATATACGTGATTTTCCTTTATCAGAAGTGTGTGTACATGCCTCTGTGTTTGAACACAGTCGCGTATACCATTTTTTGCATTGTTTTTTCAAATCTCTCTTCCCAAAAAGATTTGTTTCTTGGTCTGTTTGGTCTCTAAGTGGTCAATTTTTGTCTTTAGAATTATATTATTTAGTGAGCTTACTCTTTTGAATTCTCTTCTGCTTTGAAAAGTTTTGGCCTAGGTTTGCTTTTGAGTGAGTTTTATGATTTCTGTTTTGACACACAAGACTTCTTATAGAGTTTCTTGATTGTTCTGGTCCTCCTGAACAACAGATTGTTTTCAATCTTAGTTTCAAGCTCGATTATTGGTCCACTTTCTTTGCTTTCTATCATTTCGTGGCCTTATACCTTTTCTTGCTTTTTGAAAGTTTCTTTTTGACAAATTTGAAAGTGTTTCTTTCCTAACTTCTTGGTTAGTTTGTCAAAGCTCTTTGCTGCCTTTTGGGTCATTTAGTACAAGTTGAAGCCTTTTTTGTTCAAGTTTTCATTCGTTGTCAAATTTGTGACTTGAAAAGTTTTCTTGTGCTCTTCTTTCGGTCTTTTAGTCTTTGGTGGCATTTAGAGTGCTTTCAAAAGGTTGTTTTCATTGCTTCTTGAAAAAGAAAGGTTCTTAAAAAACATTGTTTTTGTCTTCTTTTTCCAGGTTTGATTTTGGTTTCTTTTGGTTTTTTGAAAGTGAATTGTGATCTTTTTGGATTTGTCCTTCTTGTTTGGAGAAGATTTTGTATTCAAAATTTGTATTCTTTTCGAAAAATTAAGTTGGCTTATTAATAAGTTATAAACAATTGCTTTCATTCTTTTTAGAGTAATCTAGGATCTTGCATCTTCATGTACACCTTGAATTAGGGTAGTTTTTCATTATTAAAGCATCAATAGTCTTTTTAGTTTTTGTGGGTGTGAAGTGTGCTTTAAGAAAAGAAAAGAAAAAGTTTTGCTTTATACAAGTTTCGTAGAACCCAAGTAGAAATTTCTTTTCATCGAAGAACAAACGATTGCATTCATATAAGTTAGTTTTTCATTAATTTCTTTTGCGTCATACAAACACCATTCGTTTCATTTCCATTTATCCCTTTGACTTAAAAGAATAGCCATTTAAAATCAAGCGCTTAATAAAATAAACTAGAACTATTTGTATTGTCATAAGAATACACCAACAAGTTTAGGTTTATTTAGGGCCTTGGATTAGGCGAGAGGAGTGTAAAATCTCCAAGGCCGATCGAAATTGTAAAACATAGAAGTCTAATTAAAGAGCGAAATCAAATAGCATTAGGGAGATCGGGAATGCTCTGTGAATGGGAGTAAAGCATGAGGGTTAGTGAAGATAAGAACGAGAGATACCCCCTCTCTTACTTTTCGGATCCTACCTCACGACCGTTCTGCCCAACTTCTGATACGAGTTGGTGTCCATGGTTGCCTATCCTAGGAATCCACACATGTGACTGTCGAGGGGAATCCCATGGCACCTAAGGTTGACATTGTATCACGTTCAGTAGTACTTCTAGATGGCACCCTTGTGAAGCTTGGGGGCTTGCACCGGTAAAGGATGTTGTCAGGAGATCAGCATAACCACCTTTGATACCTTCGCTAGTAGGCCTGGGGCATAATTACCCCAACCTATTTTCGGAAGGCCCTTATTATTAACTTTCTTGTATTTTGGTATCCAATCCTAATCACCCGGAGCGGAAATACTTGGAAGTTTTTTGATTGCTAATATCTTTAGGGACATTTTAGTGAGTGCTTTGTGCTCCTAGTCGGCCTAGCTTTTTAATTTTCTTGACTCTTTAAGTAGATTTTATAAAAATAATTCAAAGTGGCTGACCGACCATCTCGACGGTCTCGGAAGCTTCTTGGGCTTTCACCTACGAGTCCAGAGCCTTTTCCTAGAAGGCGTAGGAGTGATTCTACCAGTAGTTTCCAACCAGTGGTAGCAAGAACATCGAAGATTGATCCTCCGCTTAGGGGAATCAGTTCACAAGATAGACCAGGTACTACTACAGAGTTAGAGAGGAACACACCAGTTCTTTTTTGAGTACTCTTCCAGTCAAAAGATAGTATTGAAGTAGAAGAGATTTTGGAGCCGGTTGTGGCTCTGAATTCTCCTCTCCCTCCTAATCATCTAGATGTTTTGTTATACGTTGGAACTCCGACTCACAAGCCTTCAAGCCCAGATCCACATACATCTATCCCTTCTATGACCATTGTTGGAAGCATGGCATCCACGATGAGTGTTGCAAGCATGAAGACTCCCATATCTGTGCAAGGGGGAGGAACTATTTCCATCTCTTCTAACACTCCTATCACATCCTTATTTGGGTCTACTTCCATTCTGTCGACGAGTGGAATTTCTCAAGCTAATGCATCAAGTTTTGGATTTTTCCCTTTTGGAATGCCATCTTAAGGTATTCCTTCAGTGCCTTTGAATATACCATCAACCGCCTCTACATCCATCATGAGTGGATCGGCTTCTTTTCAGGGTTCCCCATTTGGAAGTGGTGATATAACACATTCAAATCTAACAGTAGGGTCAATGCCTTTTCGTTTTACAAGTCAAGGTAGTAACCCCTTTCAGAGTTGGACAAACCCTGCGGTTAGTGGGATAGGAGTTGGGAATCGAATTTTTGGCCAACAAGGGAATGTTTCGTATTCCTTGGTTAATTCATTTCAAAGTTTTCCACCCTTTGCTAATGCTTGGAACCCTTATCAGGGGTTGTCAGCTCCTTTCAATACTTCGTTAGGGGGTAACTTCACCAGTTACGGAGGATTTTCGGCAAGAGTTGGTCAAACTCCGAATTTTGCTAGACCATAAGGATCACCCTTTGGTTCCATAGGCTCTACAAGTTACTTCGGGCAACCTGGTGCCTTTCAAAATCTAGGTCATTCTTTTCAGACCTATGGGAACCCCTCCCAGTTTGGATGGAATTCCCAAGGTCCTCCATGACTTCCTTTTCTAGCCACACTTAATTTGCCAGACTTGACTAAATTGACGAATGATCCAATTAGGTACAACCTGACTTGGCCTTCAGTACCAACTAAACTTCCATTGGATATTCCAAAATTCGAACGGAAGAATGGTGAAGACCCAGGAGACCAAATGACCACATTCCAATTATGGTGCTCATCCAACTCCCTGATAGATGATTCAAATAGGTTGAGGTTATTTCAGTGCACCTTAACAGGGAATGTGGCCAAATGGTATATAGAATTTCCAGGGGGCACCTTTACTTCTTTCACTGATTTGGCTAATATTTTCTTGAACCATTTTCAATTGCATGTCCACTATGAAGCCGAAACTGAGCTTCTAGCCAATTTTCATCAAGACACGACAACGCACATTTCAGATCATATCTAGGAATGGAGGCAGAGAATGAGGCTTATCAAAGCCAAAATTCCACTATAATTCTGTCTCGAATGGTTCTCAAATATTTACAACCTGAGATCTCCAAGGATGTTTCTCTTTCCAGTGTTTATTCAGAAGAGCAGGCTATTTTTCAAGCCCAGCAATTAGAATTGATATATTCTCAGTCCGGGACTCTTCAGAAAATCCTACCTGACGCTCCTAGATCCAAGGTTGATTTAGCCAAACCAAAGCCAAGCCCTCATGCTGATGGTATATTTGGATCAGTTGACACAAATACGGTGAACCTTTTGAACCAATTACAGCAGTTGTCTCTACAAATTGCTTCTTCTAACCAGGTAGCACTGTCCACACCTTCACCTTCCCAACCTACCTCCATTAACGTCATCCAGGCTTCTAACCCCAAAGGAAATCAACGATTCGATGGGAAGAAGAAGGGACGAGCTAAGAAGAAGAACCAGGAAGGGAAGGGTAATGTGAACAAGCCCAGCAACGGTGCTGGTGAGGGTAGAAAAGAGTCTAAGGAAAATTTTAATTTCCATGCAATTTATGCAATGGAGATCATTTGACTCACCTCTGCCCCAAGCTTCAGGATGCTCAGCACTTGTTAGTGCAGCAAGGGTCTTCTAGCTCCCAAGCTATCCTAACTAACCCTTTTCCTTAAGGGTAGAAATTACTTGCTGGCACAAACTCGAACACTGGTACCTCCGCAAAGGGAAACCAAGAAGGGGAAAATTCCCCAAATGTTTATATGATGAACTCTCATGTCGATGTTGCCACACGAGCACACGATTATGGTGAAACGGAAACATCTAAGGCAAAATATGTTCCCGAAACCATAGATCTGCTTCATATTGGGCGACCCTCTGCTGAGTCTATACCTTGAGTACTGAAAGGTTCCACAAAGCGCTCGATTATTAACCCTAATGCTAGGGCAGCCCAGAACTACTCGATTGTAGAAGATCTAGCTCAAAGTCCTTGTGTTATGTCTGCATTGGAGGTACTCCAGTCGTGTCCTGCTCAGATAAGTGCTTTGCTTTCAACAATCAGGACAGTAGATCCAAAAAATTCTTTAGTGCTCACTTTTGATATGCTTAATGTCAAAAAGAGACTTCCTCACCATATGGCTTTCTAGATAAAGTCTACTTACCGAAAAACCAATATTTTTTGGACAGTTATAGATAAGGGAGCTTCCACATGCGTCATGTCTATGTCATGTTGGAAGGCCATTGGATCACCTTCAGTTGTTCCTTCACCGACTCTCTTACTAGCATTTGATGGTCATTCTCATAGGCCACACGAAATTATCCTGGCTTTTCCTATATGTGTTGGAGGAAAGGTCGGTAATACTGAGGTAGAAATAATTGATGCCAACCTGGATTACAACCTCCTCTTAGGAAGGAATTGGATTTATGAGATGGATGCCATAGTTTCATCTATATTCTGCATCCTTTATTTTCCTCATGAGGGGAGAATTGTTAAAATTTATTAGTTAGATTATTCTTCGGGTGACTCTCGAGCAACATCGGATTCTACCGTTCCATTGGTGGATAATCCCCGTCAATCTATGGAGAATTTAGGAGTTGGGACGTACTCTTCCTTAATGGGTATATTTGATCTTCCCCCTCCTACAGTTAGAATCGATGCAATTTCATCCTCCAAGGGACCTTTAGACCTTTGGACCTTACCTTCATCTGCAACCACATTAGTTGGAGCACAGGTTGGTGGAATGGCATTTATTATGTCTGCAGAAGAACTTAGCTATCAATCTATCATTGACTCTATAGACAACCATCCCACTCCCTTTTTAGAGAAGGAGTTAGATGATGATGTGGCTCCAGCTTGGACCCTTGACTCTACTTCTACTTTGGATTGCTTAGATATAGTTTTACCATCTAAGGAAGCAATTTTAGAAGCAATGACAGTTGTAGATCAACCTTGGAAATATTTACATCATCATTCATATTTTCTTCCTCCATTGCATGAAGTTGAATCCAAGTTCTCCAATCTACTTTACTAGCGATGTTTGTACAGTTTCAAACCCTTTGGCTCCAGCACAATTATCTACCAAAGGTAACATGTCGATTAGCTCAAGAACTATACCCATAAACATCTCTAGGAACAATTTGGTAGAGCCCCCAGATGGGCTCTACCTTAAGAAGTATTTTTCTTAGGTTTCGGCTGAGCAATTGCTTGTTTGTATATATTGTATTTTTGTACATATTTTTTCGGGAGGTTTGTGATATCGAAATTTTTTTTATCTACTTTGGCAAGTGTTGATGGAGGACTTGATATATTTCGGATTCATTGATGGTGCTAGTCGGCACACTTGAAGTATTGCTTCCGCAGCTTGGGTGATTTATTATCCATTTGGCCAGTTGATGGTGTCAAGGGGATTATGTATTGGTCCTGCTTCAAATAATATTGTTGAATATACTGTCGTTATTAATTTACTATCTGAAGCTATTTCTTATGGAATTGATTCTTTGGTAGTTTATCTTGATTCACAGCTGGTAGTGTCATAATTAAATAACATTTATCGGCTTCGAGATCCTTATTTATATCGCCAATTTTTAAGAGTGAGAGTGTTGCAGCGATCATTTGTTTATATTATATATGTGCACATTCCAAGATTTGAGAATTCATTAGCGGACTCTATCGCTAATCAAGCATTAGATTGGCATATCAATCATTCATCAAATTAAACAAACATCAAAAATTTGGATCTGTGTATATATCATAAAACTGCCTGTGTATAGATAAAGCGTTCAAAAAATAATATACAAAGTTGGGACTAAGTGCTCATAATCATGTCTAGTCTGTCTATCGAACTGGCTCAGGATGAGCGGCTAAGAAGTTAACTACTGCATTGGCCACATGATGAAGTATGTGGACCTAGTCTCGTGGTACTCCTACCACGCAGTGATGCATTTCCTCAGGTAGATCCTCTATGGCTATCATCGGCACCTGGTGAGTCAATCTCACTAGGTTTCTTTGAACTGCATATAGGACTCTCTCTGTCTCAGCCGCTGCCTCTTCAGAACCTCTTCCGCAATGCTTGTGCCTCGGAAATCCATCTGGTCTCACTGGACCTACATCTGGAACATGGTCATTTTGTCAGTATTTTGTCCCATCAAAAATATTTCTAAGTTCATTTCATATTTAAAAAAAATAAAAATAAAATGTTAAAAATTGACAAAAACTTAAAAAAATGTTACCTATGTCTCCCCATGCTGCGTTTGGTGGCAGCACCAAGTTTGGATCTCCTCAAAAATCCATACTAGCATACAGGTAGTCGTCGACTGCAATGATCTATTGGTCCCACCGGGCGAAAAAATCATGATCGAAAGTCATCCTAAGCACATCCCCGCCTCCAAGGTGTTTCATCAAGTCAACCCATCTACCCATTAGAGGATCTCATGGGTTGTTGATGGAGACAGATACTTTGGGGCGTAGCCCAGGTACCTTCTCGAAGAAGAAGGAGCATCAAATAGTGCCATATCCAAATTTCTTTATCTAACCTTTCTGAATGGAGGTCAGCTGGCTCTTCATGTTGGTTAGAAGAGGTGTGCACCAATCAAAAATCGTGGTTAGGCATTCCACTGCCAAGCTCATGGACACTCGTGAAGCCTGATGCAGTGAAGCTGATCCGTTTACCCTTGCAATGGTAAACAGCAAAATCCTTAGAGATAAATTATCCATGTGTTTTAATGGAATCTGACTTCCAATCTTTTCTGGATGCCTAGGACAGTATATATGTACATAGTCTTATACTGAAAGACTACTCCTTGTCCTACCGGTCGAATGCACAACCTCCCCTCTTTGGGAGAGGCCTGTAATAAAGTAGATGTCTTCCACCTCAATCCTGAGAGGCATCTAATCTATCATGAAGGCATCATCCTCTACACTCCAGTAGTGGATCAATAATTTAAGCAGGCGTGTGTTGGCTTTCATGTTCAGCATTTTGAAGAATTTCAACAAGCCGCACCCTCTCAATGCATCTAGTGAATTTTGGTCGTTCATTACCTCATTGTCAATTGTGGTATGATCTCTCTCTCTCTATGTGATGGTAATCCTGAAAAAAAATGAGTTTCAACCATTAGATTTATGTTTGAACTTCAACTCGCACACACGCGGGTTCCCTTTACACACAGTCGCATGTAGGGTTGTCGTATATGTCGGTTGATCACAGCCAACCCGCATGTACGCAGAGTTGGATTTTTTGGCATGAATTCCTGCGGTCAAATCTTAATAAAAACTTCTAAAAACTATCACAAAACATTGCAAGCATAAAATGCGGGTTACCTAGTAACTTTGGTGCGATTTGAACGATCGAATTCTTCAGAGGCAAGTTTGCTCCTTTTTTGATCCACAGTTTTTTTCCAAATAGAAATGAAAAATTTGTGAGTCTAAAAGTCAATATATAGCTTTCAAAATTTCAAATTTTTTTCTCAAAACTTGATTTTTCATCTCATGAATTTTTTGACTTGTGGGCTTGGATTGTCAAGAATGGGTTATTGTTTCAAGATATTTTGGACACTTCTTCAAGATCCTATTTCGGTCCCATGACTACTGACCCGTCATGGCAAGTATCGTGCACTCACTAGCATATAGGTTAGGGAAAACCATTTTTTCCATCGCATCTTGCATACTAGCCTCTATTCACCGATACATTAGCCATAGGGTTGACCCCGTCGTGTCTTGGTTAGCAAACCATGTTCACTCGCCTATTTTTTAAAATCATGATGCAATGGTAGAGCCATCCTTTACATGGGCATCTTAGTTAGACCCTCACTGACATTGGTTGCCCATGCTGTTATACTGAGTAGGCTCGGGAGTCCTCTTGAGTTCCGCCATGACTTGTGCATTGAAGACATATTCTCCTTGCTTCTACGCTTATTTCTGGCCTTATACCCTAGAGGCTCCTTTGTGTTGAGTTGTACTACTGCATTGCATTTTAACTATTTGCACCTTTTGGCCTTGAGCCAACTTCACTTGGACTCGTGTTTAAGCCACTTATTTGACCATTTCTTCTGCAAAATCAACCATGCAATCACTTAGCCTCTACAACTTTACACATCCTTTGACCCGTGGAAGGTGTTAAGGCCTAATTCTACCTCAGGCTGAGAAAGGCAGAATCTAGGGTAACATCAAACCACGCTTAACCTGGTAGCTAGCCCTACCAGGTTGAGAGAGGGCTCTCTCCTTGTCAATCTCAGGAAAATATGACAAATGAGGCTTGAGATGACTGATATAAACACTGATTTTAGGCTAGGTATATGCTCAAAGGAGTTTGATTGAATTTAATGATGTTTTGTTGGCTCAAATGTGAACGGCAGATTTGGGTCCGGGGAATGGACACAGTCTTGTAGAGGTTTCTGTGGGGCAAGGTAGGCAAATGGTTTAGTACTTTAAACTGAATGAGATGGAGAGTCTTAGGACTAGTGAGGAGTTAGAGAGGGCATGAAAGTCTCAAGGATCCTCTTCAAACAGTAGAAATCATAAATAACCAAACAAACCCTAGGTAGAGCACTGCAATTTCAATGATTTCTACCTTTATCCTTGATTCATTTAGTTCAGCTAAAAAAGAGAGAGAATGGCATACATAAACACATGTAAAACTTGAATTACAGAAGAAGACACAATACCAAATCAATTTTCCACAAGAATCCCAAAAAAGGTTGCAAACCCTGGTCTATTCCTTTGCCAAACTGCAGAGATGAATGTACAATGTTGCTCAAAGCTTTCACAAAAGTCCAACCTTTACCAATGACTGAAAAAATACTAGATATAGGCAACAAAAAACACATGCTAGGATTTATGGGTCGAATTCATGAGTTTAGGAGCTGTTTCAACAAGATCTAAACTAAGAACTGAAAAGTAGGCAGTGGAACAACTTGCCTCTAAAAGCTAGGAAACAGATTCATTCAGTTGCAAACTACCTTTTCATGATGTATCTACCTCCATGAGTGAAATTTTAGCATATTTACATCAAAATCCATCAATTTACATAAAATTACATCATGATTTTTACTATTAGAGAGAGAAAAGTCAAACTGAGAAAAAACTAGGCGAAAAATAGAGTTTTTTGGCAAAAATGACAAATTTTCATCCTGTGCGCCACGCTCTTGTCCTTGTGTGCTGCACTACTTTGTAGCTGATTTTGGAGGCCTTCCCATGCACCAAATTTGCTCCAAGTGAGCTTTTTTGAAAGGTCTATCTGTATACTTTCCAGAACAAGTGGAATTTATGAATTTGGTGTCCATTTGCCCCTCCAAAAATGAGTTCTCCAAACACTGCTTCCTATGTAGCCAAAAGGGCAAAAAGGACATTTTTGAGGTGTTTTTGACCCTTTTGGAAGCTCAAAACTTGAAAAAATTTCTTGGCCATGTGTGAGAATTCATGTTTTTTCCTGATGAATACAAAAATGCTAATTTTTCCTCCAAAGGAGGTCCTTAGCAAAAGCGCGCGTCAAGTGGTGCGGCGCACCAGGCAGAAAAACCTGTTTTTACTCCAAAAATTCAAAATTTGCAAAAGTAGCCCAAATATCTTGAAATTTGGGTTGAGTATCCTACGTCAAGTGCTTTGTTGGGCTAAGGCAGCCTTAGCCAAGATCTTAAGCTTGTCTTTCTATTTCTTCTTCCTCAAAGCTTTTCTCAACAAGGCCTTCAAAGTCATAATTCTCATTTTGCAAACTTTGTTTATCGCCAAATAGTGATAGGCCATGTGCCTCAACATATTTTTCTCTTTGTTGGCCTTCTCCAGCATCTTTTCAAACTGCATGTTTTCCCTCTCAAGTCAAGACTCCTTGTCATTCTCTATCTCTTGTTCAATGGAAGTCAAAGTGACATGGTCCTCTTCGTCATTTTGCTTCTTCAGTTTCAACATTTCTAACTCCATTAGGCTTTGCTTATCCTCCAACTATTTGATTTCTTTCTTGTTTGTCATCTATACCATCCTTGTGCATCTTCTCTTTGCCTTTGCTTTGCTGCTTATGTTTCTCCATAGAACTATCACTGAGTGTCTCTTCCTCATAGTGCTTGTCTTAGAAAAATGATGAGATGAAGGTATGGTGGAAAAAATGATGATGAAAGAGGGATGAAAGAGGACAATGGTGATGAGTATGAAGAGACTTTACTCTTGGGAAATGAAATTGGGGAAAGAAGGGAATAGTTTTGGGAGATTAGGGTTTAGTGAGGGATTTAGGGTTTTATGAGGGAATTAGTTACTTTAGGGGAGTGGGATATGGGAAAATAGGATAAATGGAGTGTATTAGGGTAATAAAAGAGTGAAAAGGGGTTTTGATGCTGGATATACTGGTTTTTAGGGAGTGATAGGGTTTGGGGATGCCAATTAGGGTTTGGGAATAGTAGGAATTAAGTATTAGGGTTTTGGGGATAGGTGTATAGATGAGTGTGAATGAGAGGGGTAAGGGATATGAAATGAGGGGAGTATAGTGGAGGAATGTGAAAATGATTGTAGGGAGAAAACAACAACAATGACAATTTTTGCAAACCCTGGACAACTTTTTCAATGGACTGTGAAACAAACTAGGGTTTGAATTTGCACCTATCTAAACACCAACAAGGAGGATGAAAACTCTTGAAAAGGCACTTTAGGATGTTTCACTTACTTGGAAGGAAGAAGTTTGCAAGATTTTGAGGCTTTGCAAGATTATTTGAGTGAAATTTGGGCTAAGCAGGCAGGGGCGCCGCGCCACTACCCAGGTGCGTCGCGCCTTTTTGCAGACTAGTTTTGGAGGCCTTCCCAGTGTCCAATTGGGTGTGGGATAGTTTGCTGGAAATATCATTGAGTCTAATTTCCAACACAACTTTAATATTTCAATTTGGAGTTCAATTTCCCTGTCAAAATGTGAAAAATGAGGTTGCCTAAAGGCAGAGTGTTGTTGCAGTCAACCTTTGAAGGTCTTCCTCAACCCCAAATTGAGCTCATGATGGTTCAGTGGAAATATATTTGTGTCTAGTTATCATTTGACTCATCAAGCAAGTCATTAGGCCAACCAAGCTAGGAGAAATCTTTATTTTCCCAAGGTCACTTCATAGTACATCAATTCTCCTGAGGCAACTGTATTTTTGACATTTCTCTAAAACCCTGACACTTGTGTAAAAATTGAAAGACATTTTTCTTCCTTGGCCTGTTGTGGACAAAAACCTCTATCAATTTTCCCAAATTCATCTTTTCTTGCTCATAAACATCTTTGGAGTAAAACCTATCCTGATGTGTGGAATAAGGGATTTGTCGAAATGAAGTGAAATGAAGGGGATAAGGGGCTTCTAAATTCTTGAGAAAATTTCGGGAAGTAGGGAGGGATGTTAGGAAGTAGGGGAAAGTGTAATTTCAAATATTGAGTGAGGGGAAGGGGTCCAAAAGGGCAAAACACAGACCTAGCCTAGAAAATTGTCAAGTTGTAGCAAGAAAGTAGGGTTTGTGCGAAAATGAGGAATTTGAGGGATATTAGTGATGGGAAGTGTTTAATAAGGTACATTAAGGATAGGGGAAGGTGTATGAACATCAGGATACAAGTTTTGCAAATGATTTGACCATCCAAGAGAAATTAAAAACCCTAGGAGAGGGAAATGAACCTTACCTAGGCATAATTGAAGCATGAACAAGGTGTAAAATGACCCAATGGAACCTGACATGATGATGAAAACCCTATGAATGATGGTACACTCAGCTGAATGGTGACATGGACCAAAATTTGGAAAACTTTGAAAGGAGTAAAAGCAAACCCTAGACCTAATACCTAGTGACCAAATTTTACTTGAAGACTCACTGAAACGGCAAAATTTGACCTTGACACCTTAAAATCACTTTGTAAGAGCATGTTTGATCACTGGAAGAAGGTTTTAAAAACTGACACTAATAGAAGGAACATCCCTTTGAGTGTCCTTGACCAATTTCACCTCCCTGCATTAAGCATAGGATTGTTCCCATCCTAGGAACTAGATCATTTGTTTCTCTGACACTCGTTCTTTCCACTGTACTATAGCATTCTTTTATTCTTTTTCCAGCTTAAAGAAAAAGACAAAAAAATATATATATATTCCAAAAAGAGTGGGAACAGGACAACATTTCCATATATTGTTGGCACCTAGAGTCAGTCGTGTCGCCCTTGAACAAAGCACTCAAAAGAAAGACTCCTCTATTTTGGGCAGGATTTAGTTTGCTTAGGTACACCTTAACCTTGTTATTGAGTCTATTCTCCTCCGATTGGTTATCTCTTCCAATCATATGGAGATTTCGCTTGAGTCTCCTCCATGATGAACTTATACAGAGTTATCATATGCTGCCATATAGTCATCATTGAGTCATTATTTTGTTCAAGGGAAGTAAGCCTGAGTCAGCCTCTCTACAGTGTTCCTTGACATATTTTTCAGTCAGCCATCCCTAGTTATCATTATCATGTTTGTCATCACATCAGTTATATTGGTCGTTTGCTTGTGCCAGTTTGAGAAGGTCTCCATTGACTTCTTGTTGGCGGTTCTTGTCCTTATCAACGACGCACACCCTGGCCCTATTTTCATTATTGATAAGTCACCTTCTGCTCAACATCGATCAATATCATGGGTCTTTGACTGAGTGGTTTCCCTTGTGTTTGACATTAGCTTTCATTATCACACATTGGGACTCGTGTAGTGCCTTGGTTTCCATTTGACCCTATTGGTGGATTCCTCACCTTTGTGTTAGCTTTCATTATTGGTTGGTTCAAAGGGTTTCTATCATGCACTAGCTACATCTTGTGTACGTCGGAAAAGTGCTTCGATTGGGTTACTACATCTTTTTCGTCTGATTCCTTCCACATTATTGGCCTACGAGTTACACTCATGCTAGATTGATAAAGGATGCCTTAATGCCTTCTTTCTAGTGGATCTTTTCCTATCGACTACGACTCATTGCTCTGGGACAAAGATCTAGGGTCCATTTGGCAGTACCTTGGGGTTTGCAGTCATTAGTGGCAGATTCCTTCACTATCGACAGTGGGAAACCATCATTGTCCCCTGATTGATAGATTCTTCTAGGTGTTTGACTTCAGCGCCTTCATTCGCACTTGTTAGATTGTACTAGGTACCTTGACTCTCATTATCATTATCAGTGAGTAGTATCGCGTTTGTTAACTGTATAAATCAATCATTGGTAATCAAATGATTTCTCATGTGGTCGACTTCATATCATTTATTCCCATTGTGTAGAAATGTACCACAACGATCGGTGAAGACCTCAGGTTGCATCAGCATGTTTTGGTTCACTTGTCAGTTGCTCCTGTTACTGCTAGTTGACACCATCCACCCTATATGTTGCAGTCTTTCACATCGACATCTTATATGCTAGCATCCAAGCTGTGATGTAGTATCATTTTATTCCATCATGTTCATTTGGTACTATTGGGATTAGTTTTTGACATCAGTGATCAGCTTCATTGATCATCTTCTTATATGTGATATTCAGACATGTACTTTTACGATCACGATCAGATGATCCATTATGTATTTTCAATTCTTTATACTTGTATACATAGTGGATCCACTTGTACTTGATATGCGGACATGCTTTACTTTCTCTGAGCATGGGTATACCCACCTCAGACAACAATTTCTTTCTAATCTCTTTTTGATGGCTTGGCAGGCTGAATTCTAGTGAAGTCCTTCTCAGTCTCGATAGGATTCCTTTCCATATACTTAATACATTTCGACCATCATGTACCCCTTCTGGCCTCATATATTAGGGGGCATCTGTTATAGCTCCATTTACCACCCTTGGTATTTTTTATGCTTGGTTTATGGCCTAGGGCAACCCCTCCTTCCAGACTTGGTCCAAATATTTTAAAAACAGTGATTTATTCCCTGTACGCTACTTTTCCCTGAGATAAAAGCATGTACACGCGGGTTAGTCAATACCCAACCTGCGTATATGTGTTAAAACACTTAAAAAAAATAAATTTCCTTAATTATGGGCGGAGTTCACGGTTTTTACCTGTTGATTACCTCCTATTGCCCGTGGTCCAACTGTTTCCCACCCAAAAAACTAATTGGGAGAAGTATAAATATACTTCTATAGGAAGGCTTTAAGGAGGAGAAGAGATAGAATTATTATACTGAGATTATCCCTAATTGAGTCTGAAGTATCCCCGTGCTTCGAGAACTTCCCCAAGTTTCAGAAAACCCCTGTTTCCTTGAGTGTTGATATTCTCCCACTTGCTTGAGATATCATGGTATTGGTTATGGAAGGAGGTTGCTGAAGACTAGGATCGGACGGATCTGGAGGACATTTTTGCTTGGAGTCGAAAGAAGAAGACTCAGGTGAATTCTCTCCGTGTTAGTTATAGCTTTCTACAATAACAAGAAGTGTTGTCTTGTTCCAAAGATTAAATTTTTTATGCCTCAGATACTGTTGTAATTCATATATAAATTTTATTTTGATGTATAACTAATCATTTGCTTATATGATATAAAGTTAGTTTCATTAAAATGCTTTATCTATATGCTGTCATGTATGTTCGAATTGGTTGATTTGCATATTCGAAGATCATCAGGAGTTGCAGAGGGTCTGAACCCTACTGGAACTACCCAAATGAAGGACATACGGGTATGGTCGCTATCGCATAGTTGTTTATATAAGCATGTTGCCTGAGTTGTATGAGTGTTTCTTACTGTAGTTTGCTCTTGCTCTGTTGGGGTTCCAACCCAAAGCCCTAGGGTACTTATTCCCGTAACAGTGTGAGATAAACCCAAAGGTAATCACAAAACCACTTTGGAAGCTAGGACCTAGCCCTTCTAGCTTCAGAGAGGGATCTCTCTATATGATTTACATTTTTTTATTTAAGATATTAGGCTAGTTATTGAGTTTTGAGTTTGGAGTTTTCAAATATTTGGTTGAAACAACAAGGACAATCCATTTGGCATGGATTCAATGAGTCTTAGGGTGATCAAATACAAGAATTGCAAAATAGATGTAATGAGGCAAGGTGGGAAATCTTTCAGATATTTAGAGAAATTATGGAATGAATGGGATGAAAAGACTTAGATTCAATTAAAGATAGAGCATACTAGGATGAATTATATATTTAATATCATAGTGAAAACATGAATATTGTTTACAAGCCAAAGCAGAGTGAATTTAAACAAATTCATCCCTTAATCTTATTTAAACAATAGAGACAACAAGAACATATGGAAAATTGGAAAAATAACAAGTTTACAAGAGAGGAAACTTCACCAATTATCTAACACCAGAATCCTGGAACAAACTTTTTGTATTAATGGAAATGATCACTTCATTACATGTAAAGATTTACATCAAAGATCTGCTTTCTTCATAAGAGTTCCAACCCGTTGTACTTCAATAAATGAAGTATTTATAGAATTTTCATCAAAATATCTTGATTTTAAATATCAAGATGTTTCTACAAAATATCCTAAAAAATTGTTTACAAAAATAGTACAAGAATATAGGAAAAATAAAACTGTTTAAGCTCTCTAGCACTAACTTCAAGGATTTTGGTGATGACTTGGCCTTAAAAGGTTGTTTCTTTGTTGCTAAATATGAATACCTGTTTACTCTATAATTTGACATAATTTATCCCATATGTCTTCATTTGAGGTGGAGAACTTGATTAACTTTCTATCGGTTTCATCCACCTTGGTATACTTCTAGAAAGTGGGCTTAATTACAAACAGATGTTTTATTTAATGCTTGATAAGTAAGTCGAACTTCAAACTTTCCATGAATTCTTTCCATGTAATGGTTCCCTTTACGGTGGAAAATTTTGATTTATCTCTTGCTATGGAATATAAGTTTTGTTGATAATCCTCTAGATGAACTAATTTATCTCCCATTCCCTTTAAACCGGGTAGCCCCTTTTGATGTAGTATATTGAATTTTCTGTGGAATTTTTGAATGTTAGACTCCAAATTATGACATTTATTCTCTAACTATAACATTAAATTCCTTTTTGTAAGAACTCTTCTTACCTCAAGTATTGTCTTAGTTGTTTCTATATTCTCATATTCTTCCAGTCCTTCTTTGTATTTGAATTTAGGATTCTTATTAAGGCAATACCTTCACCTGATTTCTAACCCAAGCTTTCCTTTATCTCTTTGATGACCTCTTTTGATTTATGTACTAATTCCTCTTGCCAAATTTCAATGGAAGGCCAAATTTGAGCCATAGTTTCATTAATCTCCACCCAGATGTTTTCCTTTGCTTGTGAAATTGTTTGTGCCATGGCAGATTCATTTTCTAAAAGTTCAATTCTCTAAGTTAATCTGTGATTTTTTGAAGCTCTAACACATGCATTATCAAGTTTTAATTTTGGCTCTTAGAGATTACTAAGCTGAGCTTTCAGCTTTTCAATCTCCTACCCTCTAATAGACAAGCCTTCCATAGCTTTGATTAATTCTCCTGATGTATTTGTAGATTGTGTCTTTGTTGTAGTAATTGCTGAAGTAAAATCTCCTGTTGTTCATGCACCTGTAATTGGAACTGATGTGAGAGGAATGACTACTAAGTTAGTTGATTGTTCTTTCTCTTTTAACAGCTTCTCAATTTCAGTCTCCATTTATTTAATTTGTCCATTTTGTTCAATGATAATCTTAAACATATCTTCTTTCTCATTTTCTAAATAACCAACTTCCTTTGCTTGTGGATATTTATTAGATGGAAGTTTGAGCTACTTCTTTAGGGCTGCAATGTCAGTTTTTTTTTCTCTTAATGATCTCCTCAATAGCTTTTACATTATTAGGATCATATCCCTATTTAATCGCTATATCCTCTAAAGACTTTGTCTTAGTGTCTTTAGCTAAAGAAGATATTTTTTCCAATTTTAGTTGAGACTAAATATTGTTCACTAATGCTTGAAGTCTGGATGTTGCCATTGTTGAGTTTTTCAGGGTAGAATACATCATTTCACCTATCTGCCTATGCAAATCCATCTGATAAATAGGATGGATTTGATCAATGTTAAAAGAAAAGATAGGCTTATTATATGCATCTGCACTTTTAGGAAAAGGAACTTGATCTTTAAGGAAATATATCTGCATTTTCCCTTTCTTAGTGTCAAAAGAAGAGAGAATTTTGTGTTGTGATGAGGTTGTTTGTTTCCAGAACTGAGAGTAGGTTGTTTCTTTCAGAAGTTCATTTTGATTTTTTATTTTCTTATACCTAGAAAATATACTTCGTTCATCTTTTTCATGGACCAATTTCCCTTATTGAGATGTTTCCAGTGGTTCTTGAGAAGCTAAATATGATGGTGACCATATGAAAATGTCTTCAATGTGAGGGAAAGTAGAAGTATAAGAACCTGTCAAGACTATTGTCGACTACATAGTTTCTTCCTATGAAAACTTTGTTGTTAGATTATTTTTTGCCTCTTTTTATATATTTGGAATTCTTTCCTTTAAATTTCTGAAACTGAAGGGGAAACATCCTCCCTTGGTCTTTTATCTTGCTTTTCCTATCACACTGGTGTCTATGATGTCGTAGTAGAAAGTACCTATTATTCTACCTCCTGCAACGTATTTTCCTTCAATTGATCTTGATTCATAAATTTATCAATTTTAGGTCTGGGAGTATGAGTGTATGGAGTAGTTTTCTGCTCTACTTTCAACTTTGATATTATTCCTAAAGGATCATATGACCAAGTGAAACTGAGTTTAAATTTCATTTGTTGTAGGAGAAGATATGGTATTTTTGTTGTTGTCTTGGTATTACAAATGAAAGGCCTAACATGTGCTTTGATTTTGAACTAAGATTACCTTTTGGCTACCACAAAGTGTAGATATCCATATTTATCATTTGCCTAATATACTCTAATGCAAAAATTCTTATAGGAACAAATTTAGGCAGTTTAATGGAGACAATTCGCATCCATACACCCTAATCTCAGTGTAATTTTGATACATGTACCAGACACTTGTCTTTGTTTGCTCACTGAGATGTAGAATTCTCTTAATCTTAGATCCACTTCTAGGTTCAACATCACTATCAAGTAGGCAAGAAACTGTGTACAAAAATTGGTCTACATAATCATTGAATGTGAATTCATTGGTGTGATTCCTTACCAAGGAAGTCCAATGGATCACAGACTATGCATTTCCATGTTCATCTAGTTTCTATAATAGAAATTGAAATCCGATTGCTTGATGGAATAGGAACAAGTAAACTAAAACTAAAACATGCTTGAAGACTCCTTTTGTAAAAACTTAAGGAATTGTTCATGAATGACCTCTGTTTGGAATTCGTTGTAATGAAAAATGACTGAAGGCTTTTCTTCTGTTGAAAACACCGATAGAAAACCTATAATGTCTTCATCAACCCATTGATCGGTTTGATAGCCCAATAAACAAGAAACTATGGAAATGATTTGTTTTGTCATTTCAGGAAACATTGAGGATGGATAAGGAGCATTTGTTTTTGGCAATTGAACATTCTCAAGTAGAAATGTCTCAAAAATTTTGGCTCTGTGGGGAAAAGTCAGGTTTTGTTAGAGTTCCATGAGGGAATCTACTGAAAAGGGTTTGAAATAGGCTGGATTTTGGATCTGAAGCATTTGGCATATGGAGTCAAGGGTAATTGTGAATAGAATATCATTGTCCTGGAAAACAAGTGCTCTTTAACTGGGTATGTACTTGAAATGGCACCATGAAACAAATCCTTGAAAATTATGGGTTTGGGGAAAATGAATTGAGGCGAGAAAGAGTCCCACAAACTCAATTCATCATTGATATAAAGAAAATTTTGCTTTAACCAATTGTGGAGTTCATATAGGTTGAACTCACAGTTGGTTTCAGAAATTTTATAGTGTTGGTTCAGTAAGGGTTAATGGTCTAAGTCAATCATAGGGGGAAACATAGGGTTTTCCCCTATGGCTTTCGATTTAATTTTAGAATACATGTTGATCGAAATGAAATGAAAATAGTGTAATTACCCGGGAATTGGTCGGAGGAAAACAGTTTGACTTGATAAGGTTTCATTAGAAGTAGCATGTTCTATCGTTCAATGTCTTGGAAAAGTAGAGGAAAGGTCGAATG
Source organism: Pinus taeda (assembly GCA_000404065.3). Lineage (NCBI taxonomy): Eukaryota > Viridiplantae > Streptophyta > Pinopsida > Pinales > Pinaceae > Pinus > Pinus taeda. The sequence goes on along the minus strand of APFE031682453.1, from coordinate 47,867 downwards.
AATGGGGTTCTGCTTTATCTTATAGGTGATATCATTTACCATTAAAAGTTGTATGTTTCATGGAGAAGAGTCATTAATTTGGTAACGATCAAAATTCGGAATGGATACTTAACAGTTAATGATAAGTGAGGGGGATGTGACATCAATGGGAGCGGAGTCTAAAAGGATATGAAACTTGGTGGGAGCGGATTGGAGGGGATGTGACATGTGGCAGGAGTAGATTGGAGTGGATGCGACATGTGGTGGGAGGGAGTGGGGTTAACAATTATTATGAGGTGGGAAGGGGGGAAAGCAGAATTTTTTTTTTTTTTTTTGGGGGGGGGAGGGGTAGCAATGAGCGGTAAATAGTTTAGGTGGAGGGGGATCTGAAGTCCATGAGGGAGTGACACGTTGCAAACGCAAGATTGGGATAATCCACTTTTCGGACCCCTCTCCCCCTTGATTAAAAGTCGGAGGGGTGGAGGGGGTCTGAAGTCATCGACAGTTGTTGATCTCAGCGGGTTTGATCACAGTCATTGATTATAGAAAGAGCGTTTTTACATACAAAAAAAACATTCATGTCAAAAATAACTTTATTAATACTTAGTTAATTTTGATTACATTATGTAATTAACTAATTATACTTATTTATCTAACATCTAATGTAGCATTTAAGCTAGCATCACGAATTTTTTATTTTTCTAAGGGATTTTTCCTCATTCTTTTTTTTTTTTTTTAATATATATCTACTTTTTATTTTGTTTTTTCACACATATATCATTTTTTATATATATCCCTTTGTCATTTTTGTTTTTATTTTCTTTTGTTTTTCTTTTTTTTTTTTTTTTTTTTTTATAATTTGCAGAATGAATATTATTTACAACATCTCATTAAATGAAAATCCATAGATAATCATCAATTGATCCTATAAATTATAGGACCCTAACGTCCCTCACAAAAAAATGTGCTACCACCCGGACTCTATTTGCCTTGCCAACATAAAATCGATGGAAAGTTCACAAAATGGATGTGAAGACTATTTTCTTGAATGGAGACTTGAAAGAGAATTCCTTTGTGTCTCAATTGGAATTTTTCGTTGTGAAGAGACAAGAACATGAGGTATGTAAACACATTAAATCCTTGTATATCCTAAATAAGCACTGCGAGCTTGGTATGAAAAGTTCACAGAGCATCTTATGAAATTGAATTTATAACACTAATCTTGATGATGGAACCTTTTTTGTTAAGAAAGTTGGAAAAAATATTGTATTTCTTGTAGTGCATGTAGATGATCTATTGATAACAAGGACCAATGAGAATTATATTGCATCCATAAAGAAATAATTGGCAGAGGGCTTTGAGATGACATATTTGGGACATTTTCACTAGTACTTGGGCATTGAAGTTACTCAACATCCAAATTAAATATTCATCTTTCAAAAGAACTACATTGAAGAATTGTTAAATAGGTTTGGCATGGTTGAATGCAACCCTTTATCCACTTTGATGGAACAAAATTTGAAGCTCACATCAAAAGAAGGGAATGAATTTGAGTATTCACAAGTACATATAGCTTATGGAAAGTATTATCTACCTTACTAGCAGCAAACCAAACATTTCATTTGTTGCTAGGATTCTTTCCAGATTTATGCAAAAACCTTATGAAGTACATTAGTGTGCATCAAAATGATCTCTAAAATACTTAAAGACAACTCAAGATTTTGAACTCAAATATCCACAAGTGGATGACTTCAGCTTGATTGTATACTCTTATTTAGACTTTGATGGGAATAAATAAAATGGAGTATTAACTTTAGGTTATCTCATGAGTTTTGGATCAATAGTTATCTCCTTGAGGTCATGCAAATAATAAATTCTAATAGATTCCACAATAGATGTAGAATATGTTGCAGTTGCAAAAGCAACGAAGAAGATTGTGTGGCTTAAGAGAATACTTGAAGATTTGTATGAGAAATAAGTGAATTATACTCCTCTTTTGGTTGTAATACTTCTGCAATCAAGTTCGCCAAGAATATCATATTCTATGATTGAACCAAACACCTCAACACAAAGTATCATTTGATTTGATACCATGAAGAGACTAAGATTATTCATTTAAGAAATTGTTCCTCAAATGAAAAAATTGTAGACATCTTCACGAAAGCACTTGGACAAGAAAAGTTAAAAAATTCAAAATGGTGGTTGGGCTCAAAAACACCCCTTTGGTTTGGGGAGGATATTAGACATTATCCTTTTAGATTTTGGTCCTTGTAAATAAAATTGTGAATGAACGGGAGAATTTAAAAATGAATAGACTCTTAGATAATGAAATGAAGGGTCACTTAGTTGTATAAATTCATTTCCATATTAATAGAAATCATAAAGTTGAGTTACACATCCTGGTCTAACAATGATAATAATAATAATAAGGTGTGATCTAACTATTCATTTTGTTTTTTAAGCCAAAATTTGGTGATACAAATTGAACTAATTAAAGTAAAAAAATCATGTGAACATGGTATCTTATGGAGTTTTGGATTTTTTAGCATGTGATATTGATAATCCATGGTATTGGCCCATGGTATTGTAACAAAGCCAATTTACAAATTAAGAATCTCCATGGTAAGATGGGGATAAATATCCATGGTTAAGAATATTGTTCTATGGATTTTTTAAAATGCATGTATGTTTAGCTTATATATTAATTATTTTTATGATTAATAACCAGATTAGATCCATCTTAATTTTTGATCTACCAAGCGCTAAGATGGATCAAATCTCTCTTCACTCTAAAATAGGTTTGCATCTCAAGTGATTTGATCCCTCTAGACGCTTGGTAGATTCAGAGTTAAGATGGATTTAGGTCGGTTTAATTATCAATTGTAATTATAATTATATTTTTTATGTTTTTATTTTATTTTCTTTTATTTTGACTGAGTCAAAATGTTTAAGAAGACATTACAACATCTCTACCATATTGGGCCAAAGAGAACTTCTTGGTGCAATGATAAATAATAAAAATAAGTACTATATAAGTTAAAGATATATACATTTAAAAAAACATGGAACAATATTTTGAACCATGGAGATTTACTTTGTAACGCCTCCACCCACATTTACCCAATTTGACAAGCCTTGAGACGAGTGTCATAATGACTTGACCCAACCTCCTAGTTCTAGTTAAGGAAATGGGGCCTGCAAACTGACCACACACTGACATCCTACAGGTCACTCAGAGGCTGAACAACCACCCGAGGTGACCAACCCCTAACCTAGAACCTTATTTCTTTACCCTAGGCCCACAATTGCACCCACAACAAGGCATGCATGCAATTATGAGGCTACAACTGCACTCATAATCCTAGTAGCCAGCGGTTATGACCTAAAATATTTAGTTATGAACATGAAGTCACAGGATCTGTGCGACATTTTCAAGCCAACCTCCATACTACTCCCCAGAATTTCTTGAGACTTTCTTGAATCATAATTGACGTGAAAATGAAGCTAAACATTCAAACTCAAATCAAAAACTTGACCTAGACTACCTATAACACACTATACATTTCATTAAACACATGGGAAACATGCAAGCTACATGTCATGAATGATATCTGATCATATTAGTTTGAGATTCATTTGAGAATCACCAAGAAGGATCTATGCCCTCTCCACATAGTTGCAAAAATACTTATTAGTCCATACATTGATCAACCAACCAATAATTAAACAATTCATGACAAGAGCCATAAATGGTACACATCTTATAACTAGCATATAACCAAAAAATAACCAGCATAGAAACCATGACAACTTAACGATAATATCACCAACATAATCACTACAAATGCTCATAGATCCCTATTGGCTTCATGCGTTCTAACCTGGGTTCAAAGTAAGTTTTGCTGAATAAATCCCTACACTACTGGCCCTTTCTGCATCAATCCACAGAGCGCGGACTGAAGTCTCACCCGACGCAGTATGGGGGGATGTTGGAACCAATTTTCCGCGCCCATAGATGAGTGTGATGTCGTTTTACACCTTAAATCTATCTTTGTGCAGATCAATAAGCCTTTATGGCTTATTGATATAACTTCCCTTAATCAACTTCTATACCTTTGCGAACATTCATGATTGTCTTTCACGGACCCTAAATATGTGAATCAGCTAATTACATGTATCAAATATTACTCTTAACCCAGTAATTACTCAAATCATCTTAAGTGTTTAATAACTTTCGCATACAATAAGATAATCCTCGCGTAAACAGTTAACAATAATTTCATTCATGTAACAATATCAATCATGTAAAGTTGTGCATTACTACACCATTATTTCATAAACCCATTATAACATAAGGTGCATTCATATAAACAGAATTAAATAGACAAAACACAGGAGTTTTTGGAATAATCCATTTATTAATGCTTCAGTTCTTCTTACAGACTCAATACTTCCCAGTGCACTCAGCTACAAGGGTCCACACACTCAGTTGTGAACTCTACTCTAAGCCTTTGCGCACACAGCTGCAAAACCTCTCTTCTACTCTAAGACTTCTTCACTCTTCCCTCTATTGACACATTACATTCATCTTCATCCTTCTTCATCTCTTAGACATCCTAAGACACACCTATTTATACAATCCCATGGTTCGTGGACCATGGGTAGATCTTCAAAAACCAACTCAACTTACATAAAAGAAGGGAAAAACCCTTTATGATACTTTAACTATCTACGTGCTCTGCGACCACAACTTCCGGAGAATTTTCATTTTATACAACAAAACTTGGGCTTTTTTCCACAAAACTTAGGCTTTTGCCCCAAAATTGACCCTAGGGGACCCCATCCCAACAAGCCCCCAACATAAAGATCATGACTTGCCCTCAATTCACTCTGCTGGCACAGAGATCTTACTACGAAGACCTCCCAACTCTACTTGTGCCACTGCCACTTCAGTGGTGCTTTGCGTGGCTTCCTATTTGATTTTCTCCACCAACTACTCAGTTTCCCCCATACAGTCCTTCATGGGTTGTGCCTCCACCCATCTAGTCAAATATTCGGTTGCAGTGATGATATACCACGCACATGTCAACTTACCTGGAGGCTGAATCAGTCCTACATAATCAATTTCCCATTTCTCAAATGGTTGCAATGATATTTGTGGATGCAGAGGCAGCTCATCCCTCCACAATGACCTGCCCATTCTCTAACACGCATCGCATGCCCTATAATATGCTTTGGAATCCTTATGCAATGTCATCCACCACAACCCAGTGCATAAAATCTTTTGCGTTGTTGCTTTTCCTACATAATGGCCTCTTGCAGCTCCTCCATGAGCTTCAACGAGGACATTGTTTCATTCATAATTAGGCACATTGCGTCGTAGTATTTCATCCGACCCCATCTTGTACAAATTCCATGCAACAATTGAAAATTCTATCACATGCACTACCAATTATTTCTTTTGTTGACTCGTGTATCCTTCTGGCATCATTCCTGTAGTCAGGAAGTGGATAATGTCTGCAAAGTGATTATCCGCTACGTGCACCATGAGGAGCTATGTGTCATGCAGCCCCTCCTCTAAATTGGTGGGCTCCTCTCCTGTTTCAAAGCGCAACAGATGATCTGGCCCTACATTTTACCTTTTAGGTTTCACAATTACTTCAAAATCATACTCTTGAAACAACAGCAGCCATCTGCATATTTTCCCCCCAACACGGGCTTGTTGACTAGGTACTTTAACACAGAATGCTCTGTATACATCTTAAAAATGTTCACCTAGTGGGTAATGACTAAAATTCTAGAGCGCGTACACCATAGCAAACCCTTTACGCTCTATCATTGAGTAATTCTTTTCAGCCTTAGACAACTTCCTGCTCGCAAACGCTATAAGGTGATCCAGTTCTCCTTCACAGCCTGTGTCAACACTGCTCCTAGCACAATACATGACGCATCCACATGTACATGAAATTCCTTCTTCCAATCTAGGAAGACTAGGATTCGCGTGGTGACCATCCTTTCCTTTAATACATCCAAACTTCGCTAACACTCTTCATCCGAACAAAATGTAGCTTCCTTTTTCAGTGTCTTTTTCATAGGTGTGATAATCTGAGCATAAATTTTAATGAACTTCTGACAGTATCCTATATGGACCAGTGTTGTGCGCAATTGTTTAACATTTCTTGGCACCTCCAAATTGATTATAATCACGATCTCAGTAGGGTCCACCATTAATCCTTCCCTGCATACCACTTGACCCAACAAGATTTTGAAGGGGACACAAAACAAGCATTTCTTCAATTTTAGCGCAATGTGATACCTTCGGCACATATCCAGCATTAAGCGCAAACAATCCCAATAGGAAAATGTCTCATATTAGCATATGAAAATTCCAACCAAGTCAAGAACTTCCACGTACCACCTGACCATAGATTGGGTTGAACCAAATATCTCTTCAGCCAATCACCCTTGCGTGTGGGATCTCATGGAATAAACCAAGATAAAATCAACCAAGAATTCTAGAGGCCAAACCACCTCAACCCTCAACTATAGAGATTCCACCTCCACGGTCGTACATCACAAACACCAACCATATTGGTCTCTACCCAAGTTTTCCAGGGCTCCAGGAACTAGTATCTCAACCCATAACCTTCCAAGGCTCTAGAGAATTTTTCTAACCCAGCTCCAAGGACTAGTAACTCAACCCACCAAGGGCTCTAGAGAGTTTGTCCCAACCTAGGCTCCAGGACTAGTAACTCAACCCAAGTTGTTCCAGGGCTTCTAGAGCATTTGTTCCAACCCATATCCATAAGTAACATGAGCACCAATCACAGAAACAACAAGTGAAAAAACCCACAACACTATGGTTATCTAAGAAATGGAAAGGCTAGGCTAAAACCACTACCAATCCAGGAAAATATCCATGCCAATAATAGCACATAACCATAAAACCACATGCATGCAGAAATTAGCAAGGAAATCACACATGCAACCCGTTACGTACAAAGCAATCTAATTGTAGATGTTGAACCAACTATTTCCTTGTTCTTTCTTTCTTTTCTTTGCCTTCTTTCTCCAAATCCATTGTATGCCAAAGTGCTCCAAGAATTCTCCAATAATACTCGAAGTGTGCAAGAGAATGAGAGAATGAGGGAATGAAGTAAGAGCTCCAAAACTGAACTGACAAAATGTTAACCAGCCAAAATCTATGAACTAGTCCTCATAAGAATTTTATTATTAAAGCCTATATTGTCTTCATTTTCCTTCATTTTTGCTTCAATTTCCCCCTCATGTCGATCTGTGTCTCTTCAAATTCCTTTTCTCCTATTTTCCTTTATTTTCTCCTTCCTTTGTCTTATTTTATTTTTTACATGGAAAATCAACCAGGGGTTGCTACAAGCCCCTCCCCTTGGGGCAACACCGTCTGCGGTTTTCTCTGACACCTATCACCAACAAATCATTGAAAATAAACATACTTCCCATGGATCTTTATAACACAGCTCTGTTGAAAATAGCAACAAGAAATGCTAAAAATAGCACTGCTATAAATAACATTTCAGGTACTAGTGTTGGAGATATCAACAAGGAATGATAAAATAGAAATGCTAAAAATAGCATTGCTATAAATAGTATTTCGGGATAGATTCCAATTTTAGTTAGTCCCTTAACTAAAATTGAGAAGTAAAATTCGAATTTGATCTTAGCAGTTGTTTGAAAAATAATTAATTAATTCATCTTGAGTTAATTAGTTGGAGAAAATCAAACATGAAGTCTATGTGAAGACATGCAACAATTATCCCTTTGATTGAGGAAGTTATCCCTTAGTTAAAGAGATAAGGATGAGTTGTAATTAGTTAGATCAGTTAATTGAGTTAAGCCCAATTAAATTAGTTCCAAATAGTTGGAGGAACTAATTGTGAGTTCAGTCAGTTAATGCATGCATGCATGCAACTAGTGTTATCCAGATAACTTAATATTCTCTCATAAAGAACTCATGCATGTCAGTTTAGTCAGAGACCCAGTTGAGATCAGAGGAAGGGAGAGTGTACTATCATTTGGAGGATTTTTCCTAGAAAGGAAACTCATCCATGCAGAAGGAATTATCTTCTTCAGGTTTGTGTAGTTATTTCTGAGCCAAGTGAGCAGCGTGAGGTGGGAATTCACACAAGTGGAAGCACTAGACCCTAGGAAAAATTGTGCAAGGGAATAGGAGGCTTGGAAGGAAGAGGAGAAGGTTGTGAGATCATTTGACTATCTATGAGCAGCATTGTTTGAGCTTGAGAGCTAATTCTTTTTATAACCTGAACAAGATTTCCACTTGTATGATAATACAGAGATTGGGGTTTTAGGTTGAGGCTTTACTAGGGTTATTTCTTTTCTGTTATGTGTGATTTATTTCTCATTCTCAATTAATATGTTCTCATTGATCGTGCTCAAATTGATTAAGCTTCCACAAAGTTTATTGTAGAAGTAGATCTTGTATTTTGCTTTAGTCTATTGCATAATTTCTTGATCTACAGTGGGAATTTCAACATGGTATGAGAGCTAGCTAATCCATAGAGAAATTTCTACAATTTTATTAGAGCAAAGGTGATCAAAGTAGTGAACAGTATACGAAGAAGAGAATTCGAAGTAAAAAAAATTGGGTCGCGAGTTTTCAGAGCAAATATGAAAATTTTTGTGCAAAATTTTTAGAAACAAATAGAAGATCTGATTCCTTGTGGAAAGAGTCCCAAATTCAAAAAAAAATCGCTGAATCGGAGTTCGGATGAGGGATATATCGCTGATTTAAAACCAGCTCTTTTTCCAGAAAATTTCGTGACGGTGGGAAAGATAAAATAGATTGGTGTGCTAGCCAAGAACCTGTATGCACTTGAGGTACAAGATGCATGCAAAGCCTTAAAGAGCGAGGAAAAGTTTAGATACTTGGCGGTTGAGAGGGAGAGTACATTACCTCTCAACATGCAGCACCAGAAGAAGTCTCAGACAATTGTGGAGGAGTCACAATTGGTGAAGCAGCTTCGGTAGGTTGTGGAGAAGCCACAATTGGAGAAGCTGAGAGGAGACCAAGTGGAGGCATCCACGCATGTAGAGACCTCCAGTAAGGGGAAATTTCAAGCCAAGTGGGCAGAGGGATCACATGCATCCATACCTCCAGGTGTGAGGTGGGGCGATGTGGAGTGACAGTCCCAAGAAGGCTAGAACAGGGGCAGGATCATTGAGGTACCCAACCTATTTGATTAGACCTTGCTACGGGAGCCCCAACAAGGAGTAGCAGGATTGGCTGAGTGGGTAGAGACAGATATGGATGAAGTGGTAAAGAGAGCTACAATGCATGAATCCCAAGACAGTGCGGAGCTAGCAAGCTGCAACAATGCAAAAGCCACAGGAGTGTTGCACTAGTGCAAGATGGCACAAAGAGGTGTGCAATGGTGCTAGATGCAAGGAGTGTTGCAGCAACTCAAAGGTCATAGAGGGATCACTTGTCAGCGACAGAGGAAACTTCTGCATCAAAGGATGTTTCTAGCCCAACAGGGAGGTCAGTTGGGAGATTTTTTTTGTTTCTAGAGTTGCTGGAGAAACAACACTTGGGAGAAGTGTTTCATGCAGAACATTCCAAAGGTTTAGGATCGGGTTCTAGTTGAATGCCTTTCTTGTTGAGAGGGAGTGTTGAAAATACCAACAAGAAATGCTAAAAATAGAAGTGTTAAAAACAACACTACTATAAATAGCATTTTAGGTACCAATGTTGGAGATAGCAACAAGGAATGATAAAATAGAAATGCTAGAAATAACATTGCTATAAATAGTATTTCGAAATAGATTCCAATTTTAGCTAGTCCCTAAACTAAAGTTGAGAAGTAAAATTCGAATTTGATCTTAGTATCTGTTTGAAAAATAATTAGTTAATTCATCTTGAGTTAATTAGTTGGAGAAAATCAAACATGAAGTCTATGTGAAGACATGCAACAGTTATCCCTTTGATTGAGGAAGTTATCCCTTAGTTAAAGAGATAAGGATGAGTTGTAATTAGCTAGCTCAGTTAACTGAGTTAAGTCCACTTAAATTAGTTCCAAACAGTTGGAGGAACTAATTGTGAGTTCAGTCAGTTAATGCATGCATGCATGCAACTAG
>APFE031682453.1:2084-37525 GCA_000404065.3 Pinus taeda | reverse complement strand
TCTCCAGATAACTAAATATTCTCTCATAAATAACTCATGCATGTTAGTTCAGTCAGAGACCCAATTGAGATCAGAGGAAAGGACAATGTACTATCAGTTGGAGGATTTTTCCTATAAAGGAAACTCATCCATGCAGAAGGAATTATCTCCTTCAGGTTTGTGCAGTTATTTCTCAACCAAGTGAGCAGTGTGAGGTGGAAATTCACACAAGTGGAAGCATTGAACTCCAGTAAAAACTGCACAAGGAAATAGGAGGCTTGGAGGGCATAGGAGAAGGTTGTGAGAGACTTTGACTGTTTATGAGAAACATTGTTTGAATGCAAAGGGAGCAGGATAGCTTGAGAGCTGATTCTTTTTGTAACTTGAACAAGATTTCCACCTTGTATGATAATACAGAGATTGGGATTTTAGGCTGAGGCTTTCCCCGAGTTATTTCTTCTATGTTATGTGTGATTGATTTCTCATTCTTAGCTATATGTGTTCTCATTGATCGTGCTCAAATTGATTAAGCTTCCGCAAAGTTTATTGTAGAAGTAGATCTTGTATTTTGCTTTAGTCTATTGCATAATATGTTGATCTATAGTGGGAATTTCTACATGGTATCAGAGCTAGCTAATCCATAGAGAAATTTCTACAAGTTTATCAGAGCAAAGGTGATCAAAGTAATGAACAATATACATAGAAGAGAATTTGAAGTAAAAAAAAATTGGGCTGCGAGTTTTCAGAGCAAATATGAAAATTTTTGTGCACAATTTTCAGAAACAAATAGCAGATCTGGATCCCTTTCGGAAAAATACCAAAATTCAAAAAAAAATCCACTGAATCGGAGTTCAGATGAGGGAGACATCGTTGATTTAAAGTTAGCTCTTTTTCCAGAAAATTTCATGACGGCGAGAAAGATGAAAAGGATTGGTGTGCTAGCGAAGAACTTGTATGCACTTGAGGTACAATATGCATGCAAAGCCTTAAGGAGCAAGGAAAAGGTTAGATACTTGGTGGTTGAGAGGGAGGGTACATTACCTCTCAACATGCAATGCCAAAAGAAGTCTCAGACAATTGTGGAGGAGCCACAATTGGTAAAGTAGCTTCAGGAGGTTGTGGAGCAGCCACAACTGAAGAAGTTGAGAGGAGACCGAGTGGAGGCATCCACTCATTCAGAGACCTCCAGTAGGGGGAAATTTCAAGCCAAGTGGGCAGAGGGATCACATGCATCCATACCTCCAGCTGTGATGTGGGGCAATGTGGAGTGACAATCCCAAGAAGGCTAGAATAGGGGCATGATCATTAAGGTACCCAACCTCTTTGATTAGACCTTACTACGGGAGCCCTGACGAGGAGTAGCAGAACTAGCTGAGTGGGTAGAGACAGATGCGGATGGAGCGGTAGAGAGAGCTAAAGTGTAGAGCTAACAAGCTGCAACAATGTGAGAGGCACAGGAGTGTTGCACCAGTGCAGGATGGCACAAAGAAGCATGGAATGGTGCGAGATGCATGGAGTGTTGTAGCAGCTCAGAGGTCACAGAGGGAGCACTTGTCAACATCAGAGGATGTTTCTAGCACAACAAGGAGGTCAGTTGGGAGATTTTTTTGTTTCTAGAGTTGTTGGAGCAACAACACTTGGGAGAAGTGTTGCATGCAGAACATTCCAAAGGTTCAGGATCAGGTTCCAATTGAATTCCTTTCTTGTTGAGAGGGAGTGTTGAAAATACCAACAAGAATTGTTAAAAATAGAAGTGCTAAAAATAACACTGCTATAAATAGCATTTCAGGTACCACTGTTGGAGATAGCAACAAGGAATGATAAAATAGAAATGTTAAAAATAACATTGCTATAAATAGTATTTCAGGATAGATTCCAATCTTAATTAGTCCCTGAACTAAAATTGAGAAGCAAAATTCGAATTTGATCTTAGCAGTTGCTTGAAAAATAATTAATTAATTCATCTTGAGTTAATTAGTTGGAGAAAATAAAACATGAAGTCTATGTGAAGACATGCAACAGTTATCCCTTTGATTGAGGAAGTTATCCCTTAGTTAAAAGATAAGGATGAGTTGTAATTAGTTAGCTCAGTTAACTGAGTTAAGTCCAATTAAATTAGTTCCAAATAGTTGGAGGAACTAATTGTGAGTTTAGTCAATTCATGCATGCATGCATGCAACTAGTGTTCTCCAGATAACTGAATATTCTCTCATAAATGACTCATGCATGTTAGTTTAGTCAGAGATCCAGTTGAGATCGGAGGAAGGGACAATGTACTATCAGTTGGAGGATTTCTCCTATAAATGGAACTCATCCATGCAGAAGGAATTATCTCCTTCAAGTTTGTGTAGTTATTTCTGAGCCAAGTGAGCAGTATGAGGTGGGAATTCACACAAGTGGAAGCACTGGACCCCAAGAAAAACTGCGCAAAGAAATAGGAGGCTTGGAGGGCAAAGGAGAAGGTTGTGAGAGCCTTCGACTGTCTATGAGCAGCATTGTTTGATTGTAGAGATAGTAGGATATCTTGAAAGCTGATTCTTTTTGTAACTTGAACAAGATTTCCACTTGTATGATTTACATTTTGTTAAGAACATGGAAAACAGGTACGGTACAGGTCATGAATGGATATTTGATGATATTAGTCTGAGATTCATTTGAGAATCACCAAGAAGGGTCTATTCCCTCTCCACATAGCTGCAACAACACTTATTATTCCATACATTCATCAACCAATCAATAATTAAACAATTCATGACTAAATCCATAGATGGTACACATCATAAAACTAGCATATAACCAAAAAATAACCAACATAGAAACCATAGCAACTTAGCCCTAATATCACCAACATAATCACTAAAAATTCTCATAGATCAAAATAGGAAAATTTCTCATATTAACATATGAAAATGTCAACGAATTCAAGGACTTCCACGTACCACCCAACTATACATTGGGCTGAACCAAATATCCCTTTTAGCTAATCACCACCACGCTATATTCTAAGCATGAATGTGGGATCTCATGGAATAAACCAATACAAAACTAACCAGGGCTTTTAGAGGCCAAACCACCTCAACCCTAAACTACATTGATTCCACATCCATGGTTGAACATCACTAACACAAAACATATGAGTCTTTATCCAAGTTTTCCATGCCTCCAGGAACTAGTAACTCAACTCATAGCCTTCCAAGGCTCTAGATCATTTGTCCCACCCATCTCCAGGGACTAATAACTCAACCCACCAAAGGCTCCAAAGAGTTTTTTCCAACCTAGGCACCAGGACTAGTAACTCAACCCACTTTGTTCTATGGATTCCAGAGCATTTGTTCCAACCCACATCCATAAGGAACATGAGCACCAATCAAAATAATAACAAGTGGAAAAACCCAAACACCATGGATATCCAGGAAATGGCAAGGAAAGGCTAAAACCACTGTCAATCCAAGAAAATATCCATGTTAATGACAACACAACCAAAAAATCACATGCATATACCATACCTCCATAAAACAACAAGGAGGTCACACATGCAACATGTTACCTACAAAGCAATCCAATTGTAGTTTTCGATCCAACTGTTCCCTTGCACTTTCCTGCTTTCTTTTGCCTTCTTTCTCCAAATCCAATGTATGCCAAAGTGCTAGAAGAATGCTCCAAGAATACTCTGTGTGCAAGAATATGAGAGAATGAGAAAATTAAATGAGAGCTCCAAAATTGAATTAACAAAAGGTTAGCCATCCAAAAGTTGTGAACTAGTCCTCATAAGCCTTTTTATTATTGAGGCCTTTATTTTCTTCATTTTTCCTTCAATTTCCCTCTCATGCAAATATGTGTCTCTTCACCTTCCTTTTCTCCTATTTTTTTTATCTTCATAAATAAATGTCGATTATTGCCACTTCACCTTTGCCAATTTCCATAGTCATTAATTAATCACAAGTGATACCCATCATTATGTTTTTCCCAACATTCAACTTAGAATATTTGTCCCATGACCTTGGTATTATTTTATTTTTTACATGGAAAATCAACAAGTGGCTATTACTTAGCCCCACTAAATAGGCATTCTTACAATACCATGGACTAGTACCATGGATTATCAATACCACATGCCCAAAAACTCATAACGCACTTCACATTCACTTATTCATATGACATTTTTTTAAAGGGCATAACTACTTTGGAGATAAATCTCAACCTTTGATTTGTGTATATTATTATGGATATTCTAGAATATTCCATGAAGGTTAAATATCTACCCATCCAAATAATAATTATTGATAATTGAATTCTCTCGATCGGGTGATGGACAACGTGGCAATGGAGGATTGGGGGGGGCGCTACCATGCCACCTCCCACAACATTTAAGGGGGGTGGCATGGCCAACTTACCCCATGAATAACACATGTAAACTATTTCTTATTCATTCCCTATGATGTTAAGAATTTCTCTACTCCTTTTCCTTGTGAAGGGAGACTCTGCATTCTAGAATTATGGTGTGCCTAGACTCCTTCCCTACCACTAGTGGCATTATTTCCTCAATTCTTTGGCAATGTTAGGCTTGTGCACAGAAGGAATATTATAAAGACATGGTGTGATCCTCAGCATTTTCCTAATATTGGGGCATTTTCCTCTAGTAATGAAGTGGCAGTGACCTAGGTTTGCATGCATCCTAATTCAACTTATAAGTCTACAGGGAACAAATTCTCATTTGGGTTACCAAATTTCAAACCAAAGTTGGAACCCAGGTACATAGAGACTTCACGCCACAAGACTCTGTGGATTTTATTGGAGCTGGAGGTTGTAGCATTTGGCAGCGCCAACGTGTACTCAATGTATGTGAATTTTTTGGCTTCAATGAAGTGGGTTGGTGATATCAAGTTACAGGCTTATCTCTCTATTTATTTTATTTATTGTTATCGTTTTGAGTTTTCTCAATACAAGTATGGAGGTTTCGTTTTAATTTCCACGGGGTAACAATGTGACCTGCAGTTTAGTGTTTCCTAGTGAGTGAGGTAACTAGTCTTTCTATTCTTGTTGGATTGGGCCACCCTAACCCTTTATATCTCCTAGCCTTTCATCTAATTTAGACTTTTCAATCACAACCCCTTTAGTCCAAGTCTATTGTGAGACAATTTCCGCGCTTATTTTTTCCCTGTTTGTGTACAATGCCCCAACAACATATGTGTAGTCGGAAGGGAGCTGGTGGTAGAGGCCCACAAAGCCATCCGCATGCCCAGGCCTAGCCCCAAGAAGTTTCAACCACATTTCACTCTGTGAGACCTCCTAATATTCGTGAAGAAATTCACTAGCTTGAAACCCTCACCACTAATGATTGTCAAGCATATTTTGACTCAAAAATCATGGAGGAAGTAGCTAATTAGGTTCTTGACCCTAGTCATGCTAGGGGAAGATGGAGCCAGTACCTAAACTCCATCACCCTCCATTGGCACATGAAAACTCTTTTGGGTAGGGTATTGAAACGAAAGCATGAAGACCGCAATGATATCATCTCTTCCTTGAATGAGATTGAGTAGGTGTAGCGATGTAAACGCTCATGTTTGGCTAGCTTGGATGCTTGACTAGCTCACCTAGAAATTCATCTTCAATGTGACCCTAAGCCCCCTGCTCCTGCTAGTGTAAGTGCCTAGGATCCTTCTCCAGTGACTTCGTCAAAGTATTGATCACATGAGATCTATTTATGCGGTTATTTTGCTTTTCTATGTGGTTCAATTTTTTATAGCTCTAGCAATTTTTAACAGCAAATGCTTTATTTTGATATACTTTCTCTTAAAATTATCATTCAATAGATATTATTTCCCTCGAGGTAGATTGAGACCAACCACGGTATGAAATGTTATGCTTGGGATAATGTATTTTGAAATTTTGAGGTAATGCAAATTTAACTTACAAATTTTGTATTTATTGATAATCAAATTAAATTTTTGGAAGCCCTATTCCAAAATAGACATGCATATCAATGTAATTATTAAATATCAACTAAAAAAAATTAATATGTGAATTAAGCATGTATCCATTTATAAATACATGTAACTAGCACAACCATACAAATTAAAAAATGTTTCCATAATAAGAATCAAAGCACCTACATGACATCGTACCTTTCTAAAATAAAAATAAAAAATATCATAAAAACTAACTAAATTATAACTTTATTTTAAATTGTTATTATTATCAAATAAGATAAAAAATTGTTGCCCTGAGTGGCACTCTCTAGCCCAGTATGGAAAAGATGTTATAATGTCCTACCTTGTCCTTATCATGTTTAAACATTTTGACTTGGTCAAATTACATTAAAATGAAAATACTATATATATATATATAATAAAAATAATTACACATTTCACTAATGTTGATTGTTCATTGGCGAGATAAATACTAAATTAATTAGGAAATGGAAGTCCATACTATAGAAAGGCCATGGAAAGCATACACGATCTCTGAAAATTAATCAAATTTAAAAGAAATATGGAGGGAAAGTGTGAGGGAGGCAAAGTGAGAGAGAGAGAGAGAGAGAGAGAGAGAGGGATGAAAAACCTTAACCTTAACTTAATCGTAACCTTAACTTAACCCTAACCTAACCTTAGTATTAGCTTTAATGTTAATGTTAAGGTTAGGTTGGGTTAAGTTCGGTTAAAGTCATTTTATGATGCTTATTTGTATTATTAGAGAGAGAGAGAGAGAGAGAGAGAGTTTTAACCAATTAATTAATAATTAATTAATTAATTTATATATATATATTATATATATATATATATAGAGAGAGAGAGAGAGAGAGAGGAGAGAGAGAGAGAGAGAGAGAGAGTTAATTATAATGTTAATCCCCCTCACCCATATGATGGATGAGCATAAATCCCTCTCCATTGGTCGAGTAAACCTTAACCTTAAATTTGATCAAATCCCTTAAGGTGCAAACCTATTTTTACAGTGAAAAGAGATTTGATCCCTCTCACCGCTTATAGATCTAGAGTTAAGATGGATCTAGGCTAGTATATAAGTTAAAGATATATGCATTCAGAAAAACATGGAACGTGATTCTTAACCATGGAAACTTACCTCCGCTTTACCATGGAGACCCTTAATCTATAAATAGACTTTGTTAGAACACCATTTCTCAATGCCATGGATTATACATACCACATGCCCCAAAAACCATAACAAACTTCATATGACATTTTTTTAATTAATCAATTTAATTAAAAGCTAAAAAAGGGCTTAACCACTTTGAAAAAAAAAAAATCAATCTTTGATTTGTGTAATGACAGATCCAAGTGATCCCTTATCTTTGAATACATGTCAAACATGTACCTAAAAAATGTGATTTTATTTCTTTTGATAATAAAATTATAAAAAATTCATAAATAGTGATTTGTATATTGAAGAGGCATGTCTCTAATGACATGATCGTTCATTAAGGGGCACCTGCCTAGGCATATAAGTAGGCCCTCATTTGTAATCAATTTCATCTCATATCATATCTTTTGTACATTCAAATATTTTTATATAAATATATTACTTGTCCTATGATGGAAATTTTCATATTCCAAATATTTCTGAATATTCTATTGCATATATGAACCTTGTTCATTACATTAGTATTAGAGTTGTGTTCTCCAATCCCAACCTTGTCCATCAATTTTTTGTTAATTTATTAAGTCTTTTAGCCAGACAAATACATGGAGGTTCTCCATTCTACCACAGGGCCTTTGACCATTAAAAAAAGTAAAAAAAATTACTAAAATTATAATTATATATTTAAGAAAGGAAATAAAAATAAAATATAATAAAAATATATAAAAAAGGGTGTATATGTGTGTGCGAATTTACATACCTATCACAATGCTTGGTTCAAATCCCCGTCTTTAATGTTTATACATGCATAAATATATCTCTCCTTCATGCTTTTGTTGTGCACATCTGAATCCAACGACCATGATTAACCACATTGTCCTGATGATTCACTCTAGCCCTCCTTATGCCTCCTAGACATGACATCCCATTTTCCTCATCCTGAAAAATTCTAAGCATGCTCCTTGTTACTTGTCAGGGTTTATTCATTAGGATTACGTGTATAGTGGGGCCGCGTGAATTCTTCCATTGGTCCATTTTTTAGATTGTTGTCTACCACTACAGCCTATGCCAACTCATCTTGATTCCTCTTATCTTGATGCCCTCTTTTGTTGCACCTCTTAATACCTCCTTGTCCATTCTATCGGGATGACTTGTCAGGTGAGACCACCTCCCCACCAATGAGGGTGTATGCTTTTCCAACACCATTTAACTTTCTTCATCCCGCATATTTTATTCCAGCATTCACTTTGTTTCCCATGTGTGCACTTCTGGGATGGGACCCCTAGGCCACGTAGAATTTGTGGGCCATTCCCTTATGCATTTCATCTCTCCCAATTGGCCCACATGGTTATGACACCACGTCATATTGACCCTTTCTACCTCGATGCTTTCATGTGTGCTCCGCTTGCATTTTTGGGACAAGGCCTCCAGGACACATGGAGAATGTTCCAAGAAATCCACTACCATCAAATCAGATCCTCCCCCCCAGGATTTCGAACTATAGGCCTAGCTAGCCTAGTGCCCTGTCATCTATGTTGATCCTTTATACTACTAATTAACACTTCTGGGAACCATCCTCTGGGACACGTGGGTTAGTGGGCTATACCCTTTCACGACCCTTGCTCCATATTAGTACACATGGTAGCACTACCATATAATTATGCGATGATCACTCGCTCCTTCCTGCCTGCACCTTTGAGAATGTCCCAAAGTAAACCTATCAGGCTGAATTGTTATGTGGGTTCATTCTCAACCAATAGCATAGTTTTCCAACCACATGTCCACCATTGTGGCCCGAACTTACGCCATTATGTGCTCTACTATGAATGACTCCCTTTTACTTCCAAGATTTAACCCCAAGAATGAGCTAGATGGTGGTATCCACTCCAACCAATGGGAATGCACCCTCCACCTTCGGTTGTAAGCCTAGCAAGCCTGGCACCAGTCATCCATGTCAATCTCCTTATGATACATAAATAATCTCTAGTATATGGCCCCAAGTATGAGTTTTCATGTGGGCACCACTCCCAACCAATAGCAGAACCCACTATGCTTACGTGTCTTCCAACACATCTTGGTTGACGCCATACCTATTGATCCCTTTTTTTATTCAAATTAAACTCCCTAGGTAGAATCTTTGGGCCACGTCAACTTCCTTCACTGAATCACAGTACAACACTATCGCAATAGCCAATCCAAGGCTTCCATGACTAGGGCTTTACAGGTTGGAGGATAAGGTTAGCTTGGTTGAGTTATAATCTTAAGGCTCCATCCAAATTCACTATAGCACCATGCATAGTAGATATTTGGCATGACCCGGCCAAGGAGGATTACTACATCCTTAGCAACCCACTTGATCTTGGTCTAAATGCTTCTCAACAGAGCTCACTCTCTTTTGTGCCTCTCGCCTTTCACTAGCTTCCTTGGCCATGGCTCGGCCATGATGGTTCAGAAAACGCCAAGGTATGCACCAACATTCGATAAGGGAAAGGGTGGCTCACTAAGCACCTATTAATTCTACCCCTCCTAAGCTTAAGATATGGCCACTCCAACAAGTTCCCGACCTTCAAATTCTCCTTGTATAGGGATAGGGAATTCCAAGCATGCTAGCACTAGTAATTTAACGGCTACCCTTTGCCAAGGATGTGTATTGAATTCCTATAGGGCCTTCACCTCTCTTGGCACACACCATGGTTTCAATGCTTCGAAGCAATCTTGCAAGTAGCTCTATGGCACTGCTTAAGAGTTTCAAGGGCATTTGGATATTGGAAAGGACTTCTAATCCTCAACACCAGTGGCCCTAGGGTGAGATTGTAGGTTGCTGAAAATGCTTGAATGAGAGGCCTCTAAGTAAAGAGAACATGGTATGATTTGAATTTAAAAGAGGACCATTCCCTCAATGTTAGCACAATGCCACCTAAATGTATTCACATGCTTGTAGCCGATATATATATATATATATATATATGCATATGCACAGACCTTGTTAACATAAGTGTCTTCAATGTAACCACTATTCGTTAATAAAAGAGGTTCTTATGTCAGTCTTTGTTATCTATTTTTTTTCAGATCCATATAGCTCTTTTTAATGCCTTCAAGCCTTCACAGTATATGTTATTTATCCAGTCATAGAAGAGCACATTCATGTATTTCATAAGCACACCATTTCAACCCAGAAATGTAAATATGATCTTGGTTGTTAAGTATAGACATATCACATTATACCATTCAGAATCCTAGGGACATAATCTAGTCCTAAACTGCTCTCTATAATAGCATGTCAGAATCATAAATGTAATAGAGATTCAACTCATTTATAAATATCATTTCAATCTAGAAATGAAAACATGATTCTTGGGCATTAGAGATACATAAGAGAACTTATGTTGTGATATCCTGGGAAATTGAGTCTAGGACAAGGACTCTCCACCCAACCATACACAATTGAATCCAAGGTTTTTATAGTTGTTACCATCGACCCGGATTCCACAGATTGAGGGGCTTACTCAAGGAATTAAACACTATTTGTTGGTTCCACAAGAACTCTAGAGGGCCTCTTTCCTCAAACTCGCAAACTTCCTGTTGTAATTTCTTCAACATAAGGAATCAATAGGCTTACCACCTTCACCCTAAAGAGTAGTGTTGGTGATTCAACTCCTTCCTAGGAAGTCCAGAATCTATTACGCAAACCAAGGACATAAACTGGGATACCTTCAGGGAAAACTTGCATAGATATTAACTCAAGGATTGATCTCTTCCCAAGTTGTCCAGGGCTTCGAAAACTACTATCTCAACCCATAGCCTCCATGGAACCCAAGTTGCTACAAGGCTCTATATATTCTATCCCAACCCATAGCCACTAGGGAACCTAAGTTGTTTCAGGGCTCTAGATATTTCCATCTTGTTGTAGCGGCTACAACCACCCTCCAAAAGTTCGCCTTCGCTTTGTTTTGAAGCCTCCCTCCTCAAAATCTTAGCAACATGTCTTACACTTCTCATATAATTGTTTTTTTTTCAAGTTTATCTTTCACTTTTCATCTTGTGTTCGCTTACTTTCTTTTCCGACTAACCACAAGTTGACCCTGTGACCTGGTCTACATCTGATTTTTGCATTGTCTTGGCAAACTATGAAATCCTACAGGGCAACCAGCCTTGCTCTCAGGAATCAAGAAGAGAAACCTAGAAGTTAGCCATGCTCTCTAGAAATGTGAAGAGTAGTTTGGCAGACAACCTTTCTCAGAGAAATTGTGAAAAACATCCATACACTGGTCTTTGGCTCAAGAATTGCGCAAACCCAACTGACATCTTGTCTTTAGCTGGGAAATTGTGTAGCGCATGAGAGGCAGCAAGAGCCACTCAATCTAGGAATTGCGCGGAAGAATTCCATCAACTGTTGTCTAATTCATGTGCCAACAAGCTGCTTGGTTCCATCCAGAACTGTGCAATCTTCCAATGCATGCATGACAACCCTTCCCGAAAAAGAAAAAAGGAAAAAAAGAAAAAAAAAAAAAATCCCTTAAAAATAGGGATCTGTTTTTAGCACTGGGACTTACATGCAAGTTGATTTTAGAAACTTCCTACCAAGTGTCGCTTTTTCCTAGATTTGTGGCATGCACATCATAAACCCTAAATCTACCAAATCTATTTAATGGACCCCCCAGAGCTCATTATACACATTCGATCTTGGAGGTCTAGAACTCTTAAGGCATCTAGGAATCATCGTCAGAGTCGACACAGCTTTTCCGGGTAAGTTTTGCTTTTCAAGTATTTAGCTACTTTTTATGTCGCTTTTGTTTCCTTGGCTTGTGTCAGTGTTGTTTGCATGTTTTATTAAATGACCAATGGTGTTTTAGTTTGTTTTAACTTGTAGAAGTGTTGTTTCAAGTTTTTCATTTCTTTCTTTAGCGTCACATGCATAACATTTTTTTTTTCACTTACGGTCGTTGTTGTGGTGACCCTCTCTACGAGCGTTTTTGTTCGTCCATTTGATGATTCTTACATTGGTTTTGATTGCATGCATGATCATTCACTCTTTTCTACACCATTCTTCACTCATGCATTCAAATATACTCATTTTCAAGTTTCCCTTAAGCAGATCTGGGATTCCTTAGCTCAGATTTTGATTTGCCTGGCATGAATTGTGCATTCCCGGAACTCAAGGCTCTGCCTTGGCTCCAGGAATTGTGCAGAGGTTGCCTATCACTAGCCTCCAACTATTCTTTGCACATTTCCAGGAGACAGTGCCCAGTCTTGCCCACTGGGATTGCATAATGAGCAGTCCCAGCCAGTAGTCAAGCCAGACTAAATTGTGCTTTGTGTAGTTCCAATCCACAAACAACCTAGTTGGAATGCACTCTACGTAATTCTAGTCAATAGCAGGTCTCACTAGCAGTTTAGACTGCACAATCCGCAGTTCCAGTTTACATTCTCCCCACCTCTAAGACTCACCTACTACACAACCTTGCCCAGCAGTTACCCGACTTGTTGCATGATCGATCCTTGAAGTGATTTGTGTTTTAAGCTAACATTTGCTTATCGTGAGTGTCCACTCTATCTCCAGGTACAACAGTTGTTGAGCAATCTCTCAACAGTACAGGCATCATGGTTTCCAAGAGAGTTGGATCAAAGGACATTGTAGAGAGCGGCATTGGAGATGTGTTTGAATAGGTGCCAATGAACTTTCCCATCTATGTAGACATGCAGTTGTTTGTAGAGAAGGACATGAAGATCACATGGCAAGAAATAAAGGACATATTTGCAGGCAGTTTTAAGGAAGATCTGGAAGATCGACAAGTCTATGTCAACATTCACAAGTCAGGCTTCTTGTGCATGGATATCATTCATTGTGTTATCTCACATACTGATCCCAAGACAATGCAATTGGGAAATACTAGTGGGACACAACTTGCCACCTTTAGGATGGAAAACTATCATTAGATGTATCTGTTTCCACAACTGGTGAACTACATCGATGCATTGTTCTTCACTCCCAATAGCAATGTAAACTCTAGATATATCATGAAGCGTTGGGTAAAAGAGCCCATCAAAGTTTAGGATGACACCCAACCAGGTATACAAGACGAAGTCACTCAGGAAGGCTTACCAAATCCTAGTCATATTTGCATGTCACTTGTATGGCCAAGAGAGCACAAAGACCTTCTCATAGAGTTGGGTTGTTATGTTAGCTTAGTTGGAAAATGAAGGTAGGCCTTTCAACTGTTCAGACATGTTGGCTCTTCAACTGAAAGTGCATGTGTCTGATGCCTGGAATCTGCTTAACGATGCACAATAAAGATTCTTTATGTCTATGTACCTGCTTGATACAATCTATGCTCAACAGTAGTTCCCTAATATGGGTTGGACATGGACACCATCAGATGTAGCTATGAATGTTTATTGCAAGTTTCTCTCTAAGTGCAGCTACTGAGGAGTCATGATGAGGTTGTTTAACCACTTCATCACCCCATTGTACAAAATGATATTTGAACAGGACCCACCTTGCATGTATCAGGAAGTGGTGCAGGCATTACTCAACATTGCAGATTGGTATGCCTCGCCTGGTGGCACCTTCATCAGGATGTGTGGCATGGAGAAGCCTCTGCATGAGCTACCGAGGTTTGTTACGAACAACTTGGTCATGCAAGAGGTTGTGTACCACATCTCCAGAGGGTTATCAATAGCACTTCATAGGAGGAATAAGGCACCATGGCCTTCTTTTCCTTTGTGGGTTGGGTTGTATGAGATATGTACCTTTAAAGATGCAGATGTCGAGACCGAGGACTTGAAGAAGTTTGGATTTGATACCAAGAGTTTCAATCTGTATGATTCTCACTAAATATACAAGAACCACTATGTGAAGGTCTACTTCCCATGGGTCCATGGGGCATGTCATTGGCCAGAGGAAGATCCTTTGAGGTATTTCTATAACTGCTTTAGGCTCAATGACCCAGTCAACATGGCTATAGAATGGAAAGTAGCACTGCAAGTAGCAGCACCATAGGAAGCAACAACAACAACAATAGTGAGTAGCAAACTAGCGCAAGACAAAACAAGATGAAGATTATCGAGAGTGCAAAGGCCGAGAAAAGATACAAGTTCAAAGAAGATCCACTTTTTAAGAAAGTGTCTTTGGAGATAGTTGCAAAGAGGGAAAAATGCAAAAGGAGAGTAGTGCAGAGAAAGCGGGAGAAGAAAATATTGGAATAAGCATAAAGTAAATTACAGGAAACTAAAAATAAGATGAAAGCAGAACAAGAGCTCAAGAGGAGAGAAAGGGAAGAAAGGTAGAAATAGGAACAGGAAGAAGAACAAGGCACACTGAAAGAGAAAACTGCATAGATACAAGTTGAGACAGTAGAGCAACCAACAGATGATAAATAGGGTGAGCAGGTGCAGGTTTAGGAACTTGCTCAACAGGTTGAGCAATTGGTTGAGGCAATAGACATGGAGATGGAACAGGAGCTGGAGGACCAAGACATCAATCTCATGCCAAGGGAATCTGAGGTTGTGCCACAATCTTTGCCACCTCTGGAACTACAACGAGTCCTGAGCAAGCAAGGAGAATTTTTTCTCCTTGATGATGATCTGGAGACAGATGTGTACAATCTAGCATTTGACGAGACACAGCAAAGGATTGTACAGGCACTTAGAAATCAGCTCACGGATGATCATACATCACCTACTCTCATAGAAGAAACGGTGACTGTACCATATATTAGAATACATCTAGTTTCCATACCTGAGGCTTCTAAGGCTTATGCAGAAAACCACGAGTTCAACGGTCAAGTTCTTGATAGCAGAAAATGATCGAATGGAAAAGGACTTGCAAGAGGCCAGGCAGAGAATAGAGCAGTCCACAGGATCCGCCATGACAGAGATGAAGAAAGAAATAGTGGCAAAGATATCAACTTTGGAGGCCACCATGCAAACAATTTATAGAATATCTATCACTGTGCACAAAGTGGTTGTCCATCTATATAGTTTTTAGTAGTAGTGCGTGCAAGTGGCCCAAACTCTCAAATACATTCACATTGCTATTGCCCACATCCAAGAAGAGACAATGAGGTACAAGGGATCCCCACTTTACTTGCATAAGAGGATGAAGCCACAGGTCGAGCTAGACAAATCGTATATTCAGATGTTGATTCGGAACTATGAGCAGCTCCCTCCACTCATCACTATCATTGAGGCTTCCTATGCACAGTTGTTCAAGGTCCTGGATGTCATAGTGCGAACACACAAGATCCCTTCCATTGGAACCCTCACCAGGGCCATGAGGAAGAACCAAGCCATGTTGGATGTCGACAGGTACGTAGAGCAGTTGATGTGTGTAGCCACCAGCAATGACTTGAAGCTCGGAGCAGAGAACATGCAAAGGTACATCAGTGGTCCAACCACACTCTAGACAATGTTGTGCATGCTTCAGGGTGATCTAGACAAAGGTTTCATAAAAATATACCTAGAAGCCATGGAGGCAAGAGTCTACTTCAACAAAGATGGAATCAAACAGTATAGGGACACAATAGCACATTACCAAGCTTGGTATCAGTTCATCACCGGAAAAGATCGCGAGGAGGTTACCAAGTTGGTCTTTCCACAAGACCCCGAGTGATGTTGTTTTTCATGTCAGGCTGACTCAAGCCTATTTTTGTCCCACATGGGTATATGTGGAAATTGTATTGTTATAAACACGTTGTAAGTGAAATTTAAAGTTTCATTAGTGGAATGTGAACAGTCATTGTTGTAGTGTGAAGAGTCATGAGGGTAATCCAAAATTCAAAGGGGAATGTCAAGGGTTACCCCACCCTTTGATATATATAGAACCTCATAACTCATAGTGCAAGATTTAGGGGATCCAAGCTTTTGTCTAGGCATCACTTAGAGAAGGATTGGAGAGTATTATGACGAGCCTTGGCTTCTCCATAGTGCAGAGTGATTACATCTCTTTGGAGGAGAGGGCGGTGTTGACTGTAATGTTCTAGTATTGGGGCTAGTGGTTTTCAATAGTGTATGTATGGATGGAACTTTTACTTTATCTATCTATATATATATATATATATATATAACATAGCCAACATGTTTTCATGCATATATTGTTATTGTAGTTGGACTATTCTGGTTGCTTTAACAATGTATGTTATTTAACTTATGCATTTGCGTATGAAATATTTTGTATATGATTGTATGAATCTTGTTGGAGACGTGTTGTTGGTTTAACCCATCAAGTTGGATTGTGGACTATTCTTCTTTTAGCTTGTGATGTCATTTAAATTGTGTGTTCCTTTCAGGTTGCGTACTATTACAAGCTTCTAAGGGACACACTTCCTTTCCCCCTTCATGTGTTAGAACCCCCATGCATCTCACTTGACTTGCTACAGGGTCACACACTTGCTTCCGACAAAGATATCACACTCACCTCTGTGCGCTATCACAGTTAAGGCATTGCTTTACTACCCATTGTTGGGACTCCTACTCCAAATGGTCTGAGGTCTAGTTGGGACTTCTTACCAGGGAGATCCCCTAACATGTTGGTGGGTCCATCACTGTCAACATTTTTGGCACTAGAAGGAGGGCCAAATGACAAGTTGGGTCCTCAAAGTCTATATGAATCTCTGCACATTCTTCATGACTCACATTACAGTTAATCCTCCAACATGTATGTCTCATGGACATGATTTTGAAGTGTCAGAGGATTCATTAATGACTTGTCATGTAACACATTTGATGGTGAAGACGGATTTTCCTTCATGAGCTTCTCTGAAAGGAATGAAATCCATGAGGATCACATTTCCTGCTCATTGTTCGCATTCACGTTCTGAGGGAAAATACTATATTGGTGTGTCACATTGGCCGCAACATCCATTCACTCTTATGATCAGATGATCAGAGAGTTGGCTCTTGCTTTCTATCATTATGAAAGTAAAGTACTCATTAAAAAAATTCTAGAATTATGAAAAGCACCTGATAAATCTATTTTGCAATTTTGGAAGTGTTTCCAAAACCTCGCTTTTCAAATCCCAAAATATGAAATTGATTGGAAATTTCTCCACGAAAGATTTTAGTATCTTCTTCACACATATGAAAATCCTCATGTGTTAGAATCATTCAAACCCCTCCTAGAATACCTTGGTGTTAGAGCTGCCAAACCCAAAATAGAAAAGGTTACAGTCACATGTGACCCTCTGTCCTCTTCTCATCAAACATCTCTAGCTCTGCAGTGTGAGGTGGGAGAAGTTGCAAACCCATCTATTGAACTGACACATCCTCCCACCCCACCTTCTCTGAACATCTGCACAGATTTGGCTTGAAAGCCCGTTGGTTGTCATTTGGACTTGTTTTGTCAACCTTCGTCTTCTCGTTCTGTTGATCCTTTGGATTGTATTCTGTTGTGTTCTCCCGTTCTAGACTCCGTACTTGGTGTTCGCAAGGATCAAGTTGTCAATAGAGTTGGTGTTGAGAAACCAACCTACATTGTCATTTATGATGAGTATGTGTGGGAATCTAAAGAAGAACCTGCAGTGAAGTATGACAACCTTATGTCCGTACCTCATACGTTATTTCCTGACATCTTTTGTGATTCTGCCAATTCTTATTTATCTTGTGAAAATCCATCCCCAAATGTTTTTACTTCTGATCATTCATAGAACACACCAAATGTCAGTTTGTCATTGCATTAAAGAGAGGACACGTCATTATTTCCAAATCCTCCCAATCTATAATCGTTTCTTTCTGAAAACTCAAAGGGTGAACATTATTGTTTCTCATCAACCCCTCTTTATGATTCGTCAAATCATGAGGATGTCGATGAACATCTCGAATTCCCTGATCATGGTTGTCATGATCTCTTTACTCCTTCATTCGATCACGATGTTGATTCATTTGTTGTTGATCTTTCTAAGCCACCGGTCTTTGATGATCTACTTGATGATGAAGTGGAAACCCCTCAAGATTTCAAGGCACTTTAGCCCAAGTTGATGGTTATATCAGGTCCTCGGTGTCTTGAGGTCAGTTCCACTTTCAATCAAAAATCTGTTGAAACACCCCAGGCTCCTCATCACTCTCTTGTTTGCATTGAAGATCAAACTAATCCACAGATTTAACTTCCTCCACCCGAATCACATGATCCCATCGCTCATGCATTAGAGGAATCATACACAATGAGCACTCTTTCTAAGTGAAATTTTTCTTCCTTTTTCATGTTTTCTCATTTGTCACGGTCAAAAGAGTGTACATGCTCATCATCTATGCACAATGTATTGCAACACCATGGTACATCCGCAAAGTGTTTGTCTTGCGCATTGACTCTTTTCTTTTCTGTGGATGCATTCAAACTTCGAGTGTCTTGGTCTTTACTATCTTATCTCTCTGGTGTGATGGTTTACTTGAATATCTTTATGGTCGACTATGCCTTCACCAACATGGGCCAACAAATGCGTGAGTGACTGCACTGGAAATATCACTTTACATGAGTTGGCCCAGCATTGTTTAGCATAGGAATAGTAGTGTTTGTTTCTTGTTTTCTTTGCTTGCATGTTTGCTTTGCTTACTTGTTTTTCTTTTGTTTACTTATGTTTACATCTGTATGTTTAGCTTCACATGAAACTGTGTTTGGCTCTTGAGACAAGCAGGGTGAAGTACAAGAGAACTTGTACAGCTATCAACAACAGGCCATATGTTGTCCTCTCCATTTATGAAGAGATTTTTTCCTTCAACCGATGATACCCTGATGGAAAATACGTTTTGTTCAGAGTGAGTCTGGGTGAAAACACAATGCTTACACTTTTAACTAGTACCGCCTACTCTAATTGGTTTTTCTATATTCGATTAACTCTTGTCAGCTCAGTCAAGTAGAGTAAGGTGAGGGGGAAAACCTTAACGAGTATGTCAGAGGTATATATAACATACTTCTCTGAAGGGACAACCTCTTCTTCTCTCAATAAGTCAGGATCCCTCTTCCGCCTCATGAAATAAATAAGTGCCTATGCACGGTTCTCTAAAAAATGAAAAATGAAAAAAAAAAAGGCGAAAGAATAGAAAGGCTCCCTATGCTGGGAGGTGGTATAAGTAACTTCGTCGAGGTATGGACCAGGCTCACTGGAAGTAGAGCGATGATTGTGCTCTTGTGTGACTCTACCGAGGTACTGTCTAGGCTAATGGGCAGTGGAGCAACACCAGAGGTGAAACTAAAACTCTGACAATTATATGACTTGTGCATCAATATACCACTCTTCCCCAATCGAAACAACTTAGCTAACTTTTATTGGTATGTGTGATGACCGATCAAGAGAATGGCAGGGACTATATATTTAACACAAGCAAGTGAGGAAGCCATGATGATCAAAGAATCAAACAATACTTTCGAAGGAGTTAGACTCGCTTTACATGAACCAAGGTTCATACAGAGAGTTGAGTTCTACCATTGTGTCACCAATGTTGTAGTGGTTATAACCACCCTCCAAAATTTTCATGCCTTCACTTTATTTTGGAGCCTCCCTCCTCAAAACGTTAGCAACATGTCTTGCATTGCTCAGGTACTTGTGGTTTTATTCAAGTTTATCTTTCACTTTGCAACTTGAGTTATCTTACTTGATTTGCCGACTAACCACAAGATGGCCCCGTGACTTGGTCTTCATCTAGTTCTTGCATTGTCTTGGAAAACTACACAATCCTACAAGGCAACCAGCCTTGCTCTCAGGAATTGTGCAGAGAAGCCTGACAGTCAACCCTGCTCTCTAGAAATGCACAGAGAAGTCTGGAAAATAGCCTTGCTCAGAGAAATTGCATAGAACATCCAGACACTAGGCTTTGGCTTAGGAATTGCATAGACCCAGCTGACAACTTGTCTTCAGCTGAGAAATTGCATAGAGCATGAGAGGCAACCAGAGCCACTCAATCCAAGAATTGTGCAGAAGCATTCCATCAGTTGTTATCTGATGCATGTGCTGACAAGCTACCCGGTTCCCTCCAAAACTGTGAAATCTTCCCATGCATGCATGGCATCCTTTCCCGAAAAAGAAAAAAGAAAAAAGAAAAAAAATCAAAGAGCATCCCTTAAAAATAGGGATCTATTTTTAGCACTAAGATTTACATGCAAGTTGATTTTAGAAACTTCCCACCAAGCGTTGTTTTTTCCTAGATTTGTGGCATGCACGTCATAAACCCTAAATCTACCAAATCTATTTAATGAATGCCCTAGAGCTCATTCTACACATTTGATCTTGGAGCTCTAGCATTCCCAAGGCATCTAGGAACCTTCAGCACAGTCGGCACAACTTTTCCAGGTAATTTTTGCTTTTCAAGTCTTTTGCTGCTTTTTCTATCGCTTTTATTTCCTTGGCTTGCGGCTGTTGTTTTGCATGTTTTATTGAATGACCACTAGTGTTTTAGTTTACTTTAACTTGTAAAAGTGGTGTTTCAAGTTTTGCATTGTCATTTTGAAGCGTCACATGCATAACATTGTTTTTGCACTAATGGTCTCCATTGCGGCGATCCTCTCCACCAGCTTTGTTGTTCATTCGTTTAACTAATTCCTGCATTGGTTTTGATTGCAAGCACGATCATTCACTCCTGTCTGCACCATCCTTCATTCATGCATTCATATCTACTTGTTTTAAAGTTTCCCTTGGGCAGTTCAAAGTTGCCTCAGCTCAGATCTTGCTTTTCCCAACATGCACTGTGCATTCCCAGAACACAAGGCTTTGCCTTGCCTCCAGGAATTGTGCAGAGGTTGCCTATCACTAGCCTCTAGTTATGCTTTGTGCAGTTCTGGGAGATAATGCCCAGTCTTTCCCACTGTGATTGTGCAATGTGCAATCCCAGCTAGCAGTCAAGTTGGGCTAAACTGTGGATTGCACAGTCCTAGTCAACAGTCAACCCAGCTGGATTGCGCCCTACGCAGTTCTAGTTAGTTGTAGGCCTCACTAGAAGCTGAGTCTCTGCAATCTGCAGTTTCAGATGATAGTCTCCTCACCTTTGAGACTCACTATTGTGCAATATTTCCCAGCAGTCACCCGACTTGTTGCATGATCGGTCCTTGAAGTGCTTTTTGTTTTAAATTTAAATTTACCCTTCATGAGTGTCTGCTTTGTCTCAAGGTATATCAATTGTTGAGCAATCTCTCAGCAGTACTATCATCACAGTTTCCAAGAGAGCTAGATCAAAGGACACTATAGAGATAAACACTGGAGATGTGGTTTAACAAGTGCCAATTAACTTTCCCATCTATGCAGACACACAATTGTTCATAGAGGACATGAAGGTCACATGCCAAGAAATAACGGACATATTTGCAGGAAATTTCAAGGAAGATCTGGAAGATCGACAAGTCTATGTCAACATTCACAAATCAAGCTTGTACAAGGTTTCATGCAGGTACCTTGCCTTCTCATCCGTGGATATCATTCATTGCATTATCTCATAGACCAATCCTGAGAAGATTGAGAAATACCAGTGGGACACATCTTACAACCTTCGGGATGGAAAACTATCGTCATATGTATCAGTTGCCGCAGTCGGTGAACTACATGGATGCATTGTTCTTCCCTCCCAATGGCAATGTAAACTCTGGAGATATCATGAATAATTGGTTAAAAGAGTCAAACCCAACTATGTCAAGAAGGCTTACCAACTCCTGGTCATATTTTCATGTCACTTGTATGGTCAAGAGAGCAAGAAGACCTTCCCGCAGAGTTGGTTTGTTATGTTAGATCAGTTGGAAAATGAATGAAGGCCTTTCAACTGGTCAAAAATGTTGGCTCTTCAGCTAAAAGTGCATGTGTTTAATGCCCAGAATCTGCCTAAGGATTGAAAAGCAAGATTCTTCATCTTTGCAGACCTTCTTAATGCAATTTGTGCTTAACAGCAGTTCCCTGGCATGGGTTGAAAATGTACACCATCAAAGGAAGTTGTGCATGTTTATTGCAAGTTTCTCTCTGCGTACAGCTACCGAGGATTCATGACGAGGTTGTCTAACCACTTCATTGCATTGTTGTATAAGATGATATTTAACAAGACCCACCGTGCATGTCCCAAGAAGCAATGCAGGAATTGCTTAACATTGCAGATTGGTATGTCTTACCCGGTGGCACCTTCATCAGGACATTTGGCACAGAGAAGCCTCCGCATGAGCTACCAATGTTTGCCACGGACAAGTTGGTCATGCAAGAGGTTGTGTACCACATCTCCATAGGGTTATCAGCAACACTGCATAAGGGGGAAGAAGGCACCATGGCCTGCTCATCCTTTGCGGATTGGGTTGTAGGAGATCTGTATCTTGAAAGACGTATATGTCAAGACCGAGGACTTGAAGAAGTTCAGATTCAGCACCAAGAGTTTCAATTTGTATGATCCTTAATTCATATGCAAGAACCACTGTGTGAATGTGTATTTCACATGGGTCCACGGGGTACATCATTGGTCATAGGAAGATCCTTAGAGCTATTGCTATAACTCCTCTAGGCCCAATGAACTAGTCAGCATGGTTGTAAAATGGAAATTAGCATTGCAAGAAGAAACACCACATGAGAAACAACAACAATAGCAGTGAGTAGCAAACTGGTGCAAGACAAAGGCAATAGGAATATTATCGAGAGCGCAGAGGCCGAGCAAAGCTACAAGTTCAAATAAGATCCACTCATTGAGAGAGTAGATATGGAGATAGATGCAAAGAGATGGAAACACGAAAGGAGAGTAGAACAGAGAAAGAGGGAGAAGCAAAGATTTGAAGAAGTAGAGAGGAAATTGCAGGAAACAGAGAAGTAGCTGAAAGAAAAATAAGAGCTTAGTAGGAGAGAAAGGGAAGAAAGGTAGAAACAAGAACATGAAGAAGGACAAGGCACACTGATAGAGAAAACTGCATAGATACAAGTTGAGACAGTAGAGAAACTAGCAGATGATGAACAAGGTGAGAAGGTGCGGGTTCGAGAACTTGTTCAGTAGGTTGAGCAGTTGGTTGAGGCAACAGACATGGAGACAAAATAGGAGCTGGAGGACCAAGACATCAATCTCATGCCAAGGGTATCTAAGGTCGTACCATAGTCTCATCCACCTCCAGAACCACAACCAGCCCCAAGCAATCAAGGAGAAGTTTTTCTCCTTGATGATGATCTAGAGACAGATGTGTACAATCTAGCATTTGACGAGACACAATAGAGGATTGTATAGGCATGAAGAAAGCAGCTCTCGGATTATCATACATCACCTACACTCACAGAATAAAGGTTGATTGTACCAAATGTTAGAAGACATCCATTTGCCATGGCCGAGGCTTCTAAGGCTTATGCAGAAGCCAAAAGTTCAATGTTCAAGTTCTTGATAGCAGAGAATGATCAAATGGCGAAGGACTTGCAAGAGGTCAGCCAGAGAATAGAGCAGTCTGCAGAATCCACCATGACAGATATGAAGAAATAAATAGTGGCAGAGATATCAACTTTAGATGCCACCATGCGAACATTGTATAGAATATTTTCCATTGTGCACAAATTGGTTTTCCATCTATACGATTTTCAGCAATAGTGCATGTAGACGACCCAACCTCTCAAATACACACATTTACATTGCACACATGCAAGAATGAAAAATGCGGTGTAAGGGAACCCCACTTTACTTGAACAAGAGGATGAAGCTAGAGGTCGAGTTAGACAAAGCATGGATTCAGATGTTGATCCAGAACTATGAGCAACTCCCTCCACTCATCACTAGCATTTAGGTTTCCTATGCATGGTTGTTCAAGAGTCTGGATGTCATAGTGCTATTACACAAGATCCCTTCCCTTGGAACCCTCACCCAAGCCATGAGGAAGAACCAAGTCATGTTGGATGTTGAAAAGTACACAGAGAAGTTGATGCATGTAGTGACCAGTGATGACTTGCATCTCAGCATAGAGAACATGCAAAGGTACATTAATGGTCCAACCACACTTAGGACAATGTTGCCCATGCTTCAGGATGAGCTGGACAGAGGTTTCATAAAAATATACCTGGAATCCATGGAGGAAAGAGTCTGCTTCGACAAATATGTCATCAAGCAGTATGGGAACACAATAGCACAGTACCAAACTTGGTATCAGTTCGTCAGTGAACACCATCGCGAGGAGGTTACCAAGTTGGTCTTTCCACAAGACCCCAAGTGATGTTATTTGTCTTGTCAGGCTGACTCAAAGCCTATTTTTGTCCCACATGGGTATATGTGTAAATTGTATTATTGTAAACATGTTGTAAGTGAAATTCCAAGTGTTATTTATGGAATATGAATAGTCACTGTTGTAATGTGAAGAATCATGAGGGTAGTCTAAGAGTCAAAGGGGAATGTCAAGGGTCACCCCACCCTTTCCTATATATAGAACCTCATAACTCATAGTACAGGATTTTGGGGAGCCAATATTTTTCCTAGGCATTGCTTAGAGAAGGCTTGGAGAGCATTGTGATGAGCCTTGGCTTCTCTACAGTGTAGAGTGAGTACATCTCTTTGGAGGAGCAGGCAGCATTGACTGTAATGTTCCACTATTGGGGCTAATGGTTGTCAATTGTGTATGTATGGATGGAACTTTCACTTTATATATATAACATAGCCAACATGTTTTCATGCATATGTTATTATTGTAGTTGGACTATTCTGGTTGCTTTAAAAATGTATGTTATTTAACTTACGCATTCGTGTATGAACTAGTTTGTATATGATTGCATGAATCTTGTTGGAGACATGTTATTGGTTTAACCTATGACTTTGGATTGTGGACTATTCTGCTTTCCAGCTTGTGATGTCATTTAGCTCATGTGTTCCTTTCAGACTGTGTACTATTACAAGATTCTAAGGGACACACTTCATTTTCTCCTCCATGTGTTATAACCCTCATGCATCTCACTTGACTTGTTGTAAGGTCACACACTTTCTTCCGACAAACATATCACACTCACCTCTATGTGTTATTGTAGCCAAGGCATTGCTTTACTAACCACTGCTGGGACTCGTACGCCAAACGGCCTGAGGTCTAGTTGGGACTTCTTACTGAGGAGATCCCTTGACATGTTGGTGAGTCCAGCACCATCAACACATCCCAAAGCACAACCTCCAAGTAACCCAAGCTTTTACAGGGCTCCATGGATTCTATCTCAACCCACAACCTTTAGGGAACCTGAGAACCAATCCACTTCACTTCTCTTATGTTATCTTTGGTGTTGCTCTCTTTTGAATTTTTCTCAAATGGTTGTTCTGCCTAAATGAAGCCTTCTTTGAATGAGATCAAACCCCTTCTTTTCCTCATTTTTCCTCTATTTCCTACACAACCTCCTAGCCTCATTAATGTGTGTCCTTCTTCCTTGTAAGTATCTCTCAAACCCACATCGGCCTGCATACTTCTCTTGCAGCACAATTTAATTCAGAGACCAGTTTATTAAGGCATACCAACCAGCCTTTAATGGTTGTCCCAAATAGTCCATATAGGAAACCTTTCCTATCCCAAGCAAGTCATCCCCTTAGCTTTAGAATCTATGTCCCTTTGACTCATCCCATTTTGTATATTTGTGAAAACATTTACATTGCATTTGAATTAAGGAAACTCAGGTTTGGGTTGTTACAAACCCCTCCCCTTTGAGGGAACACTGCCCTAGGTTTTATCTGCTCATATGAAACACAGAGAAAAATAAATAAAAACACATATTGCTTTATGGATATTTATATATACAACTCTATACAATATTTACAAACATACACACATTTGCCTCATGCATCAAACAAAAATGGATATGTTTTTCTCATGGAGTCAATCATTTCTAAAGTGGCTTACTCTGGACCAAAGTGCCTCCATTGCACTTTGACTTTCTTTTTATGGCTTGATTCTGAAGCATGAGACTCCTTCAGTATAGAATGCACAATGGCTCTAGCTAGAAGCTCCACTCTAGTTTCACCTGTAACACAGACCAATCAATCACGTGATTAAAATATTGCACATGTCTTTTAAGAAAAGAAACATGGAAAACATCATGAACTTTAACTGATGGAGCTAAAGCAGACCTATAACCCACTGGTCTAATCCTCTCAAGGATCTTAAAATTCCCATGATACCATGGTGACAACTTGGAACATGAACTTATCTCTAAATAACTCTCCTTGGGTTTTATTCTCAAATAAACATGTTCCCCAACTTGGAACTCTTTATGCACCCTATGTTGATTTGCATATATTTTTTGCCTATCCTATGCCACTTCCAAATTCTGTTTTATGACCTTAATTTGCTGCTCCATTTCCTTGAGCACATCAGGACCAATATGCACCCTATTAACTGGAACACTCCAGCTGATAGGAGTATTGCAACTCTTGCCATACAGTGTTTCAAATGGCTCATCTTGATGAATTCTTGGAATCCATTGTTGTATGCAAACTCGACAAGTGGTAGGTACTCCTCCACTTCTTGGGTTGATGCATGAAATACATCCTCAACATATCCTTGAGGACCCTATTTGTCCTCATTGTTTATCCATTTGTTTGTGGATGATATGGTGTACTGAATGTCATCTTGGTCCCTAAACGTGCAAACAGTTCCTTCCAAAATCTTGAAGTGAACTTAGCATCTCGGTCTGAGATAATTTTCTTGGGGATACCATCTAGTCTCACAATCTCCTTTTGAATATTTTTTCCACCTCACTAGCAGAATTATTGGATTTAACTGCTACAAAATGATCTACTTTTCTCTACTTATCAATTACCACCATGATTGCATCATGTTTCCTAGAGGTTCTAGGCAAACCTGTAAAGAAATCCATATAAATCGCCTCACACTTCCATTCTGGAATGGGAATGGGATGCAATAGCCCTGTTGAATGCTTGCATTCTGCCTTCACTTGTTGGCATTATATGCACTTAGCCACGAAATCAACCACCTATTTCTTTAAGTTTGGCTAATAATAATACTTTTTAATGGTCTTGAGGGTCTTTTGGTACCCTGGATGGGTTGAATAAAGTTTGACCAGAAACTCCTTCATTGTGAATCTCTTTAATTCATCATTGTTTGGCACATAAATTATGTTTTTGAACCTAATTAGGATGTCATCAGTGAGGTGATATTCCTCATCCTCACCACCTCATAACAACTTTTCTCTTATTTGTTGATATCTTTCATTATGTTCCCTTGCATTTTTTATTCTTTCTACAAAGTCTATTTTGTAGGAGCTTACAGCTGCCAAATGATACATTTGAATCCTCTTACATATAACATCAACAACTTTGTTTTCCTTGCCTTTAATGTACTTGATTTCAAAGTCAAACTCACTGAGTATGGCCAACCATCTAGCTTGTTTTGCATCTACTTGGTTTTATCAAACAAATACTTGAACCCACTATGGTCTGTCATAAGGTAAAATTTTCTTCCAAGGACGTAATGCCTCCACATTTTCAAAGCATGAATTATTGCAACCAACTCTATATCACAAGTCACATAATTTACCTCATGCTAATTTAATTTCCTTGACTCGTAACATACTACCTCCCCTTCCTGCATCAAGACTCCACCAATTCCCTCTTTTCAGGCATTTGTGCACACTTCAAAATCCTTGTCAAGATCTTTTATTCTCGACACTCAAGCATTTGTGAGCAATTGTTTCAACTTCTCAAAGCTTGTTTCACACTGAGTTTTCCACTCAAAATTCTTTCCTTTTCTATGCAATGATGTGATAGGGTGGCCTATATTGGATAAATTTTTAATAAATAGCATGTAATAACATTCCAATCCCATGAATGATCTGACCTCGTTCACATTCTTTGGGGTTGACCATTCCATTATAGCTGTGATATTCTTGGGATCAACTGATATCCCTTATTGGGAGACAATATGCCTCAAATAATGTATTTTTGGTTGGAAAAAGTCACATTTGCTAAGATTTGCATAGATCTTGTGCTCCCTCCGCAATTGTAGCACTACATCCAAGAGATTTCCATGCTCTTCCTCTATATTTTAGTACACAAATATGTCATCAACAAACATAATGACATTTTTTTCCAAATAAGGACGCAACACATTTTTCATTAAGCACATGAATGTGGCGAGGAATTAGTAAGCCCAAAGGGTACCTCTAAAAACTCACAGTGCCCATATCTTGTCCTGAAATAATTCTTGTGAATGTCCTCCTCCTCGATCTTTACTTGATGATATCGAGACCCTAAGTCAATCTTGGAGAAGATTGTTGCTCCCCTCAACTTATCAAAGAGATAATTAGTTGTTGGCAATGGGTACCTTTTACTTATGGTAACGTTATTTAATTACTTGTAATCAATGCATAATAAAAATATTCCATTCTTCTTCTTTACAAATAGTACAGGTGCTCCCCATAGAGACACACTTGACCTTATGTAGCCCTTGTCTAGCATCTCTTTTAGCTACAACTTTATCTCCACCAGCTCAGGGGTACTCATCTTGTATGGTGCCTTAGATGTTGGTGTTGCTCTAGGTATCAAATCAATAGATAAATCTACCTCTCTATGAGTAGGTAATCCAAGAACCTCCTCTGGAAACACATCTGCATATTGTTACAGAATCGAGTACCTTTTCAGAAGTTCCTTTTCCTCATGATCAACATCATTGTATGCCTTCTCACCGCTTATGATTTGCATTACAAACAATGTGCATCTCTTTTTGCTATTACACTTGGCCTACATGGTCATGATCAACCTCACTAATGTAGAATTTTTCCTGCCCTACAAAACTTGTCTTTCTCCCTACTCATCCAGGCATTTGATATCCTTTTCAAAATAGTCCAGTTTAGTCCTTTGTAAATAAATCCAATCCATTCACAATAACATATTATAGGCACATAATGGAGATATATTAAGATGATCTTTTTTAGGCATGCCACTAAGCTCAAACGTACATGATCTCACCCAATAATTAATTCTTCTTTTGGTTCTAGTTGCCAATTGAACTAGCCATGGTTCTTCATGCAACTCCTTGACCAAATTACATTTTCCAATAATATATGGGCTAATATAGTTGTAAATAGAACCTAGATCAATTAGAATAGAAACAAATTGGTCTTGCCACTTACCTTCCATCTCAATGATGGATGTGTGGTGGTCTGCCTAATGGTTGTTCACAGTTGCATAAATTCTGGGAAAATCTCGAGCTACCTCACCCATAGTGTGAGCTTCTTGGGAACTATAAATCTTTGGCCCAACATTCTACTGGTGTGCACAATCCCTTCTTATGTGGTTCTCACCACATGTCCAGCACCTTAGTGGCTCTTGACCTTCAAGATTAAGTTTCCATGCTACTAGCTATTGCACATTCCTTTTAACAATAATACTAGCCTTCTGGTGAGATTCCTTTACAAGGACTAGGCGCTTCCCTTCCTTCTTTTCCTGAGCTTTTCTAAGGTCAATTCTTGTTATTTCAAATGTTGTTGTTTTCTTGCCATTTTCTTTTCATTTATGTCCTGCGTTTTGCTTTCTCGTAGCAATGCTTTAACTTTTTGATGGCATCCTTTAGAGTATGAGATTCCAACAACTCAATTTTGTCTCTAAATTCCATAGGGAGTGTTTGGTCAATTTAGTGTGTCCTAAATTGCTACATTAATTATCAATCCGGGATTCGTAAGCTGACGAAGTGTGGCGCACTATATGTGCAAGATAACCTATTTCTTACTTTTGTCATTTTTTATTTTTATGTTTTTTTGGGGGTTTTTATCTTTGTTTATGGAATTCATATTCCTAAATTTATAGAAGGCAAGTATGGTTATAAGTTTTACGGCAATTATGTCCTTTATAAGGGTTCCCAAAACTTAACACTTCAGAAAGTCTTAGAACATAGTAGCACAAAATAATACTTAAATCAAGAATGAAAAATATGCTACTATTTAAAACAAATAATTAATGAACTACTAATTATGAAACTATCATCTTTGCTACTGTCTAAATACAAAAAAATGATTTAAGCTACTGCACTCAAGGAAATCAAAGACTGCAAAGAAAGTAAAACTAGAATTAAATTACATCATTCATATTTCGATCCCTCGCTAGTTAGTCTAGCAATGGCTTTCAGAGGTAACCATCAATGAAATGAGAAATCCAATATCTAATTGCAGAAAAGTAAACTAAAATTAAATCACACCATTCATATTTCAATCCCTCGCCAGTTAATCTAGCTATGGCTTTCGGAGGTAACTGTTAATGAAA
Source organism: Pinus taeda (assembly GCA_000404065.3). Classification (NCBI taxonomy): domain Eukaryota; kingdom Viridiplantae; phylum Streptophyta; class Pinopsida; order Pinales; family Pinaceae; genus Pinus; species Pinus taeda. Next base: position 7,294 of record APFE031682453.1, on the reverse strand, counting down.
TGAGTGACATGATTTCTAAACTAACTTACCAAAACAAATGAACAAGACTGAAATCAACAAAACAAAACTTAAAATAAACTAAGAAAAGAAAAGTCAGCAGAGGATCAATTCCATATCACTAGTTATTGTGAAACTTTTATACAAATGCCCGAGCTGCCTACTCTATCCTGAAACATGCACACACTGATCAGCGTTATACAAAGCTTGTAAAGTTATGGACAGAATTGAAATGTTAGAAATATATATACAAGTGAATAGCTATAAAACATATGTAGTAAAAATAAAGAAATGAATCATAAAGACTATACAGCAACAATGGAAACGAAACCTCAGTGTGCAGGGGCCCTCTACACAACCTCGGTCAACAGGCTATCAATCCAAAATTACGTTCATGCAAACATGTAGAACAGAGTCTTCTTATATATATCTCAAAACAAAATTACAGCAATAAAACTAGTGTCACGGCACAGTGAGTTCTTAACAGCAAAATTACATTTAAAATACTAGCTACTATGCATATGAGAACGCGTTATTTATAACAAAGGTTACATAATTGTTTTCCTGTAAAACTACGTGAACAGAGGACATGTGAAAAACAACGTCCATGGATTTAGCATCATGGTCACCGAGATTAGGCAATCTATTGAAAGCAGTTGTTGGATCCACATCGTGGTCAGCCTACAGGTGTCAGCGTGCCTCCAGAGATCTAGAAACGGCCACGAAAGTCTTCACGTGCTTGAAAATGGAGTCTTGTTGCCGTAGGACTCCCCTGTTTGACTACCGCTTGACCACCGTTGACCACGACCTTCTTTGATGAATCCAGCTGGACCAATGGGACCTGATCCATGTCCAAGTCATTTCCAACTTGCCCATGTGGCTTGCTTTACCTCGTGACACCTACAACCTGTAGTTTAACAAAAACGGCTACGGAAAGTTGAACTAGCTACGGAAAGTGACAAGATTCCGCAGCTCATAAGAAAAAATCTAGTTCAAATAGAAAACACAAGGACATAGTCAAAAAACCACTTTAAATGCTCTTTTATGACTAGTATGCAATGATGTTGATAGCTTAGGAGGTCCAGGTGAATGGAAAGAAACTACAAAAATGCGTAGGAAAGATGCAAGTTCGAGGCTCAACATACCCCCACTGTGAAGTTGTTGCATGTCCCCATGCAACCAAAATTTTGACTATCCCCCCTTCAAATCATATGCTCTGAGACTTCTGCCAGTACGTCCAGCCCTCTTCTTCTCTTTCTTGGTGCTGCTAACATCCTGGACTTCCTCATCAAGCATCTGAATTTGAGATTGATAAGTGCTCTACTTATCCTCCTGCACTTTTTCTTCAATTTCCTGTTCTTTTTCTGCCGTAGCCCAAGATGTATCTTGGTATTGTCATGCATGATCTTATCCAGTCTGCTTTGTTCCTTTAATGCTTCATTTTCATGTTTAATGTGTCTATTTAGGACCTCTAACTCAAAAATTTCCTGTTTCAATGATGGGATTTGAGTGTCCTGCGCTGGATGAGGCTGGATGGATGAAGTTCTTGGACCTGTGGCTCTCTTTTCCAAGGATTCTATATAATCATACATCTCTTGCTGATTAGGGTCTATCTCGGGTGAATTTTTCCTTGGGCTGACCCCAAAGTCCTGTTGAGGAGGACTGATTTCATAGTCTGGCCGAGAAGGACTTATGTCAACATCTGGAGGACTGGTTTCAATATTTGGTTGAGAATGAGGTGGGTTGCGGCCAGCTGGAGGTTGTTCCGGTGTTCCCCCTCCTAAGTCAATAAAATGGGGCCCTTTTTTTTGTGCTTTCCTCCAATTTCCTCTAAGCCTGATGCTTCTCCTTAAATGTTGTGGGCTAGTGCCCTCGTCCTCCATACTCTGTTTTTCTTTTTCTTTCTTCCTGGCTGCAGTTGATTGTCCTTCAAGGTGAGTTAGCCTTTCAGACAGTGTTTGGTGGTCCTCTTCTAAGGAAGGTTCTGGTGATTGGTAGACATCCTCTATGTTTCTTTTCCCTTTCAATTTTCTTTGCTTTTTATCCTTAGTTCTTTCCTCCCTTTTTTCAGGCAGCTTATCTTCTTGATTAATTTCTTTAGGAGTGTCTTGAATTCTCACGTTAGTTTCCTTTTTCCTACTCTTTCTTGCTGTACTACTCTCAGGAATTTCAGGTGGATCTTGAAAATAGTTTATCACCAAAAATCGTTCCCAGGTATCCCTCTTTTTCTTCAACTGGTCTTCAATTAAAATTTTCACCAACCCGTGATGATACAAGTGGGGTTCTATGTCCTCTATATTCTTTTGGACGGTTGTGCACATCTTTTTCAAGCTCAGTAATAAAAATTAAGGCATATTTAGGGTTTGATTCTCTAAAAAGTTCATCAACAGTCGGGTATGATACATATACATTGCTCCAAAATGGCCTTCACACGTAATGAACTTTTGAATAATCAACAATAAACTGGCCCACTTCTCTTCTAAAGCATGAATAGGAATTCCTCATTTGAATATAGTTACATCCATACCTGGATTGCGTAGGATAACCCTCCAAGCCTTCTCGTCAAAGCTCTTGTTCTTGAAATAACATTCTCCCTCTTGAGGGAGTTCTGTAGCGGCTGTTATGGATGCCTCGGTAACTGTAAACTTGAGGTCCCCAATTTCCACCTCCAGGCTGTTAAAAGACCTCGCAAAAGCTTTTGTAATCTCTTTATTGTAGCCTCTGAACTTTTGAATAAACCGAAGCCATCGTGCCTTTTTCAATATGTTCTTTACTTGCAGGTACCCCTCCATAAACTTGGGCCCTTCCCGTTCTGCCCTCAACAACAGACCCATTCTTTCCTTTTGTTCTTAAAATTCATCTACGTGAGAAGGGTTTAGCGGAGGTGAGATGGTTGGATTAGCGGGAGTGAACAGGGTTTATGGAGAAAACCAGTGACTATAAGCGAAAAACAGAGGACAGGCAGCCGAAGTGAATTCACGAAATGGAGCGGAGGCTTAGGTGAACATGGTAGAAATGTAACCGTGACTTCAATAAAATAGTATGGGAGAGAAGTGAACCCGGAAATTTTTTTAAACTGGACGGTTGCGGAGTAGACATAAACACATTCATGAAATGGCTGCGAAATTTATGCGGTGGAGGAGAGCCGTAATCAAATCGGCCACGTCCCATAATTACAGGTGGAGTGTAAAAGTGCAGCCAAACACAAGTTAAACCCTAGGATTAATCATGAAGCCGTTGGAAAAATAAATGCATGGTTTATGGAGGAATGTTGTGGAATGATTATGGAGGCTATCACGCCAATCATTGCATATAGTGGAGCTTGTGGTTTAATAACTATGTAAAAATGTGCTTTGAATGCCATTTGAAATAAATTTCTACTCATACCTTGGAATTTTCGCCACTTGTTGTCCATTAACCTTTGATCAGCTGCCCCTTGTTGATGCCTTTAGGTGCCCCATGTCTTCATAATATGTCCTCGATCATACCTGCATTTGATTTTTATTATTTTTGCATATTATCTAACTGCCAATGTTTAATGATAGGGTGCTAGCTGCGGAAACTGGATTCAGCTACGGAAACTGACTCAACGATCATATGAATGAATGAGATGGATGAATGATGACTCAATGAATGAAAATGGTCATAAAAACTTTTCTTGGTGGAATGAAATGAAATGAATGAAATGGAGTGGAATGAAATGAAGTGGAATGGAATGAAAATGAAGTGGAGTGGAATGAAAATGAGAAAGAGAGAGAGAATTTTTATTTTTTTGGAAAATATAGGGCGTCAGGAGTTCCTAATTTTCACCCTGTATTTTTTGTAAAGACTGTCAATCAATGATTGGTTTTTAGGCTTATACAATTTTTTTTTTAGAACAAAAAAGAACAAAAGCTAGGCTGGTAGAGAAGAAGGATTCTTCTTCACCAGCCTTATTGCATAATTATCTTGAACGATTTTGACAAATTCCTCTTTTGAGAGTGGCTTGTGATAGATCTTTAATCGATGACCATTCACAATAAGAGGAGTTTGAAATTCATCAATGGTTTTGATTCTTACTGCTCCATTGCTAAAGACATTGTCAATCTCATATGGCCCAAGCCAATGAGTCTGAAATTTTCCTTTGAAATCTTTAAACTTGGAATCAAATAGCAACGCCCAGTCTCCTTCTTGAAACCTTTTCTCTTTGATGTATTTGTCATGCCACTTAGCTCTTTGATATTGAACTAGATCGGTTCTTAGGATTTCTTCTTATCTGATCTCATCTAGTTCATTCAACTACTCCATTCTGTGCTTTTGGGCTTTTGATAGATCCATCCCCAATTGAACTTCTATCTTGAAGGTTTTGACTTGGAACTCAATGGAGAGCAGGAATTCTTTCCCATAAACAAGTTCATAGGGAGAATGTCCTGTTGTATTTCTCCATGTAGTTCTGTAGGCCCACAAGGCTTCAGGAAGCCTTTCTGCCTAATCTCTTCTTGTAGATGAACAGTTTTAGTGATGATGCTTTCGAGAACTTTGTTTGTAGACTCCACTTGACCATTTACTTGCGGATGGTAAGGAGTAGATCTTTTGTGCTTGATTTTGTATTCTTCCATCAGCTTCTCCACCAAGTTGGATGTGAATTGACTTCCCTGATCTGTCACAATTTCTCTTGGACCACCAAAGTAGTAAAATTATCCTCATAAAGAAACTAATAACTGAATTTCAGTACAGAAATAAGCTTTGGCTTCTACCCATTAGTGACTAATAAGTACATACCAATATATACTTCTTTTGCTTAGATGGCGGATTTATAGGTCCAATGAAATCTAAAGCCCATTTTTCAAAGGGTTCGATGAGTACTTGTGGTTGCAATGGCATTTCATTTGAAAGGGTAGGTTTCCCTACTCTTTGGCAGCTGTCATACCTTTTGACATATTGTTTTGCATCTTTAAAGAGGGAAGGCCAATGATATCCTAAAGAGAGGATTTTATAGGCTGTCCTTTTGTCAGCAAAGTGTCCACCGCACAGTTCATCATGACATGCCTTGAGGATATCAGACATTTCATCTTCCCTAACACATCTTCTGATCACAAGATCTGGCCCTGTTTTAAACAATTCTTTAGAAATCCATGAATATTTTGAACTCTCCTGAATAATCTTTCTTCTTTCACTAGGAAATAGATGTGGAGGTAGTTTCCCTGTAACCAAATAGTTAGCAATATCTGCAT